>BLXL01010751.1:0-15582 GCA_023170135.1 Acarapis woodi
TTATTAGTTTCAAAAGATTGACTTGATTTTTATTTTTGAATTAATTGTGAATGTTTCATGTTAAAATTAAAAAAATCGATAAACTAAAAAAATGTTCCAATCATTTCATAGAGATAGATTAGAAACACATAGATGAGGCCAAGGTTATAACGAAAACAAATAGGTTGATTTCAAGGTCTCATATATTTTTTTTGTAAGACAACCGAAAAACGAAAGAGAAATTTCTTTATGAAGGTTTTAATTAAAAAGTCAAGGTATGTTAATGAATTGGTATGCAAGAAAAAAATAAAAACATTCACCATATACTTAAATGAAGGACATAATAATGCAACAGCTCGAGATGGCTCAAGAATCTGATTCCGAATCAGTTTATAACGATCTATTTAAAAATTAGCCAAGGTTTTTTTATTATAAATATCTTTGAACGAAGAATGGTATTCGAATGAAAATGAAATGGTTGCACAGAGTACAAGGTCTCGGTGTTCTAGAAACAAAAAGTATCATACGTTTTATGTGCAGGTCTATGGCCTCTATTGTTAATGTCTATAAATTGTGTGTTCTATGTGCTTTTATTAAAGGAAATAAAAGTCTATTATTTTTAATTTTCATAGTAAGCATAATTTATTGTTGAAAAGAATTGATTAAGAAAATTTGTAAATCCGAATTTAATATTACTTCATCAATGTGAGCTATCAAAAAATATAAAGTTATATTCAAAAATTAATTCGAAATGTCGATATTCTCAAAAATTTTGAATTGTCAAAAAAGCTGATTTTTTTACTTTGATGTCATTTTTCTTCAAGCCATATACTTGTATCCTAACTCGCATAAGTTTTTTGTTTTTATTAACATCGTCATCTGCAAACACGTGCAGGTAAATTTCCTTTCAATATTTTTTAAAGAATTTTTTTCGAAACACAATGTGTTCAAAAATTTTTGAGCTCATTAGTCAACTAAGACAATGGAATGTTTTTTTATTGATTTCAAATTATCTTGAAGGTTATCAAGCTAAAGAAAAGTGTCAATGGAAATTTCGATGTATATTTTATAATAATTAGGTGAAACGTAACAAAAACTTTCTGCTTATTTATATTTATCTTTCATCTCTCACTTTATAATCGAAAGTATTAATTTATCTAAATATTGATTTTTATTGAATTTTTAGGTTAATATTTTGCAAAAAAAGATTTTTTTAATAGTAATTTATTTTTGAAATTTGAAAAAAAAATTGATGCTTGGAATGAAATAAATATATTTTTTGCAAAGAATTGAGAGAATTAGACTAAAAAAAAAAAGCATATAGTATTTTTAATTCAATAGAGCAAGTAAAAAAAACAGGAATAGAAAAAAAACGAATGAGTATGAAAAATTAAGAAATAAAAACTCTAAGAATTTTTTCTTCAGTTAACCTATAAACTAGAATGAAAGCGAAGGGTAGTAATCGCGTGCTTGACCTAGTTGAGACAATGTTCCATAGAGTTCTTTTATGTCCTAAAACTACATGAAGAAAAAATCAGCAGTCTTAGTAATATTTTTTTTATTCAGATTATATGTTTAGGCGAATAAAACAATTCATCTCTTGAGTATTTATTATTTAATGTGTTCTACTCTTAAATATCAGGTAATAGTTCCGATTGATATTCATTATAAATTAATCATATAAATTTATATTTGTTCTTGTTGAAATGAAATGTATATAGATTGATTTTTATGGCACAAATATATATTTAAACATTATATGCAATATAATGAAAACCTAAATACTTTACGGATAACTAGTATATAGTAAACTAATAATGATTTGTGATTTATATACTGACTACTCAAAAATAGTAAGTTTATTGTAATGTGCAATTGATGAAGATCAAAAAAGGCGAATTAAGATTCATTCGTTTTTACGCTGTGTGGGAATGTTATTAATTTCAATATATGTCATTCATTAAAATGAGTTAAGGTTCTTAAAAATCTAAAATTAGATTGCTAGTAGTTATCAGAAATTTTCCTTTTAATTAATGGTAAAATCGAAAATTTTCATGCAATTTTAATAATAAAAAAAAAATCTATTTTTTTTTTAATTTATGATGAAATTAATATTTTTCAGATTGAGATTCGAAATTTTCTAAATTTATTATGAGTGAATGAATCATCATGAATTTGTCATTCATGAGTAATATTTATATAATGATAAATTTTAATTAATGAAATAGTGATAAATGATCGATTTATATTGATTATTGTATGCTCTATGTTCATTATGTGGATGGTATCAAATAAAGAGTTTATGTCTATTTGAAACAAAAAATACTAATATGATTAAGCTGAATTTCAAATTTTCCCACAAATTACATATGTTTTTGGGTTTTGCCAAATATTCGATTCGAATTTCAAATATGAATTTACAAAGCAGATGGTTTGATTTATAAGATAAATTTTTCAAGTTTAGGTCAAAGAAAAAAGTTATAAATTAATAGAAAAATTAGCAAAGCATAAATAACTAGAATACAGAGCGCAATTTGAAAAAAAAAACAAGAAAATTAAATTTTCTCGAATTCAGAAAAAATCGGATTTCGTTCAAATCAAATAGGCTACATAAAACTTGAATCTAGATTTTCTAGTACAATGTTCATAACTTTACAGTGTCTAAACTAAATAATGCTAAACTTTTTTATTTGCAAAAAGATCTAAAAAATATTATCACATTTCAAAAATTATGATAGAAATTTATTTATTCTGGCGTTTATAAATTTGATCATTGTTTTTTTTTCAAATTTTTCTTTTGATTATAATTTTACACGAAAAATCAATCTTTGAAAATTAACATCAGAATAGATATCATTGATTATGTACAATTATAGATATCTACAAAATAAAATTTACAATATATAATTGTAAAATTAAAAAAAAAATGATAAATTTTAAAAATATTAAAGAAATAAAGCGATATTTATAAATTTTTCGAAAAAATATTTTAAAAATTATTGATTAAATTTTAAATTTGAAAAAAATGAGCATCATTTCTGGGTCATTGTCAACTATAAATAATTTAAAGTTTTGAAAAAGTCTAATGAAATTCAATTGGGTATGAATGTAATTATGAATGCCTTATATAGTATTAGTAGCAACAGCTAACAAATAACTGCAATTTTAATGAAATATTTACTTATTTACTTAATCCATTTAAGTTTTTTTTGCAGTTTTATGAGATATCATATTCTGTACTAATATTTTTTCAATTCTGTTCACATATTTTTGTTTTATGTAATCTTGTATTTAAAACCTTTATGTGTGTCATCTGGTCTATGAAATTCATAACACGAATCTTCAAATACTTATTTATCCGTCACTAAAAGTTAATTGCGAATAAAGTATTTGGATTGATGAAAAAATAGTGAAATCAAATATAAATTAGTTCATAAATCGAGATCAGAAGTTTTTATCGAGAACAAAATTCAAAATAATTTTTTTTTAAAGAAATTTGATTAAAATTTTTTTTTGAATATTTTTACTCCAAAAAATTTTGAAAGAAAACCAATTTGAAAAATCGTTGAGCGTGATCTTGATTTTTAAATTCTGAAATCAATTTAAAAGAAAAGATCAAACTATTGTATTAGCTTCCAAATTTGACTGAACATTTATCACTTATTGGCGTCTTTTTTAACTCCTTTTTCAAACGACGTTAAACAACAGCTTCAAGTGTTGACCTGCTTGATTAAAGTTTTGCAAGACCCTAATTGAAGAATTTTTTCTTTTTTGTAAAACAAAAAAATTTGATATGTTGTGTCATTAAAAAGATACAAGTATGAAATATGCTCAAAGTATTAGTAATGAAGATGTTTTCTTTTAAAACTTTAATGTAACTCGTTAAGATAAAATTACGCGCACCATTGTGTCGAACCAGAAATCAACTTGAATTGCGATTGAAAAATCTCAAGGGTTGCAGTTTGATATACATATTTGATAAATATATTCGAATTGTCGAAAATCAATTTATTACCTGAACTATTCAAATTCACATCTTAAAATTTTATGATTCTACATTAAGATGTGTAATTAGATTCAAGCGTAAAGATTTAGTTAAATATCGCCTTAACAGAACGTCTCGAATCAGACGTCTGCTTTAAACAATACATATTTTTAGTATGGAGCGATTATTTTTAGAAAGCCCATAAAATAAATTTTTCTTTTAAATTATTCTTTTGCTTAAAATAGAGCCTAAAGTTATTAAGGTGCCTTTTTTCACTGAATAGAAATTCTGACAAAATTTCTAAAAAGTCCGCTTTTTTGTTTAGTGAAATTCTATTTTTCGAAAAGCTCGACAGTTTGCGTAGACTTTTTTTTTTTTTAATATTTGATATTAAATTCTGAACATTTTGAAAAAAACTGCTACACAAACTCAACGACAGTGTTAAAAAATATTTCGTTTAATAATATTATTTGAAATATGTTCTCGATGTGTATCATATATAACAAAAAAATTTAAAATATAGATTCTATGTATTTAGTTACGCATTTAGACATGTTGAGGCAATTTTAGAACACTATTGTTCGCATTTAATACTCACATTTATGATCACACTGAGTATTAGCTCAACAAGTGACCTTAGAACTTTTGAAGCTTTGCAAGTTTTCAAAAATATTTACTTGTTTTTGAAGGAACCAACGAAAATATTCTATTAATAAATACAAAGATTTTTTTTTTTTCTGTAGAGGGTGTGAGAAAAGTTTAAAAAAAAAAAATCTGTTTCTCACTAGAGACTTTTTAAAAAATCTTACGAACAAATGAATATATTTTGTAAAAAATAATCTATCTTTAATAAAAAAAAAAAGCAAAATAGGTAATTTTCAGAAAAAGAAAACCTTTGGAATGCATGTTTTTAAAAAAACTTAAAAAGGATTAAAATTCAAAATTCAAATTACAAACATCTTAGATGATGTAAAAAAAATCTAATTTGAGAATTTAAATTCACTTTAAAATTAGCTACTAAATCAGGTAAAATGAAAATAGCTTCTAAAAATATCATGTATGATCATTTTTCTGATTGCAATGTCAATAATTTTATCAATTTAATCAGTTTATTATACAATATATATATCTTTTTTCGAAACCCTATTATAGATGTTTACTATTGTTCGTTAGAAATAAGTTGATCCTTAAAAAGTAACTGATTCTTAAAATAAATGGTAACAGTTTTAATTTATCAAATACGAATCAGGTTCATTAAATTGAATTCAAAAATTCAGGCCCCCGTTTGTTATTTTATGTATCTTTATGCGTGTAAATTTTACGAAATACATCTCTTCTTGAATATAGCAAAATCGAAAGTGGCGTTGTAACAATTTCAAAAAGTTTATGCTCTACAATTTTTAGCATTCTTCTCTCAATTGTTATTCGCTAATTAGTGCTGATTGTGTTCTATTCTCAATTCGTGAGCGAAAGTACCTTACAAACTGTACTCTACTTTTCATTCAAATCCAAAATAAATTTTATTGGCCTGGATCTGTTTCAAACTGGCCTGAATCGGATTTTCAACGATCGTTCCCTTTTTTCGACTTCATTTGCCGACCCTATTGTTTTGTGTTGTCTTTAGTTTCTTTTTTTATGATTTTATTTTCAGCCCTTTAATTATTGGCGCTCGCAGTGCGAGGAACAACTTTTTTAACAATTTTGTCCACTTATTTATCAGAATTTTTTTTTCTGAAAATTTATTTTTTGATTTCAAAAATTATAGTTTATTCTGTGTGATATGAACTGTTGTAAACTTAAATAGGGAATGATGATTCGTCTTCTTATGAAGTTCTTTCAGAAAGTAAAAAGAGTATTGAGTTCACTGAATTAGTTGTGGTTTAGGTTATGAGATGTTTCAAACTAAATTTTAAAAAAGTATTTTGATATAAATATTTTCATTCAAACTAAGAAAATACTAATATTTCAATTCATAATTGTTTAGAAAATTTTTTTTACGAATAATAATCTGAGAAGTTAAATTCGAAAAATTTATTTTTGTAAATTATTTATAAATCTAAATTTAAAAAAATTCCGCTCGAATTGATAAAAGTCTTTAATGCTTTAGATGTTTTATTATTTTTTTAATTTATCGCTTTATACAAAAGATTTAAAAGCTATTATCTTTCATAAGTTTATCTATGTAATGTTTTTTTGAAAACTTTATATCTGTCATGATTCAGGTGTCTCTAATATTTATATTTATTGCGTGAATCGCACAAAAACATACATTTTTGCTTGATTAAAAATTGTAATCTTGAAAAGATACCTTTTTTTATTTTTTGGCTTATTTAATCAGGCTGATTTTAAAGATACTTCTAATTAGTTAGTTTATATTGAATTAACCTTGAAATTTTTATTTTCGTATAAATCATATATTAAAAGATAACGTTTGACGATTAAATTTTCTAATGATATATATAATTTTACCTTTTATTCTTGGATGAATACGTTGTTGAAAAATCTAAAAAAAACCAACAAATAATCGACAGATTTCAAGATTTTTGATTCATTCAAATCTAGTGTCTAATAAAATTTAGAGTGTTTTTTAATTTTTTCTTGATCATTTAAGAATTTGGATTTCTTGAAATTATGAATTTTTTTTAACAATGCCTAAAAAAGAAATTCTCAAATAATCTACTATAGAGAAAGTTCATAAATTAATTTCATTGTACCATACTCATGCAAATAATTCGCTAAATGTTTAAGAAATTATGTTCCATTAATAATAAGTACAATTAGAATGATCTCCGACTCTCTTTTTTTTCAAAGGAAATGAAACTCTTAGAATTAGAGGTTAATGTCAATTAAGAATATACTTGAACACTTTTTATTAATTAATGCTTTTGAAGAATTGACGCACTCCTTCACATAAATATTCAGTGTACATTTAGATTTTCTTATGAATTTATTTTTTTTTTTGATAGATAAAAATGTTTAGCCAAAAAACTATTACCGATTCTAGATAAGCAAATTTGTTGTCAAGAAAGCGTGTTAGATTTATATTTATCTAAATTTTTTTCCTCGATTTTATTATTAGATAAAGTAATTCATACATTCGCAAGACAATTTTATTTTTTATTAAGTAATCTAGTTTATTAGTTCATTTATTGAATATTTTTAAAATTTTTATACTTAGTCTTACGAATGGAATTTCTTTCATTTCAAAATCTCCCAATTGCAATCTATAAGTTTGTTATTTTCAAAATTTTTCATGAAACTTAATGAAATTTTTTCTAATTAATGTTATGATCTAGTTTATATAAAATATTTTTTTTATTTTTATTTCTATATGAGCATTCGACTAAATATAAATAAATATCAAATGAATAATATCCAGATGAGTATTTTAACTAAACTTTATGAGTAGAATATTTGAAAAATCATAAAGGTGGATATTTTAGCTAAATATTGCAAATGATATCGAAATGAGACACTAAAAATATCCAGATGGGTGATCTAGGTTGCTTTTTGAATATAATGCTATCTTATATATATATATACAAAAAAAAAAAAAGTTATCCAGGTGAATTCGGTGAATTGAGGTGTATAAAATTGTTAATAAGATAGCTTGAAAATTTAAATCAAAGTTTTAATTGAATTTCACTTAAGTTGTCAAAATTAGTCAAACAGAATCAGTGAAAGTAAATCCAAATCATATCAAGCGTGAAGAGAATGTTTTTTTTTTAATTTCAAAAAGGCATTTTTTTTAAAAATTTTAAAATGTTAAAATGTTAGAATGTTAGGTCAAGAGAATTGTGCCACTAAATATAATGGGCGAATAGTCGAAATAGTCCAACTAAAGGAGTATGCAGTATACAGATATTAGGTACTATTTCAGATATATACAAATTTAATGAAAATAATTTATATATACAAGATAGAAATTGCGATAAAATGTTTGAAATATATATCATAATAAATTTTTTATAGAATATTTAATCAGAATGACATATATATTCATAAATATATTCAATATACAAATTTAACTATAAATGTATCTAAAATTAGTTGTATTAACTTACATAATTATGTAGAGCATAGGATTCAACTAATTTAATTAATAATTGGCACACAAAATTTGTTCTAAAATTACATATTTACTACCTTTAAATTCAATTAATAATTTAGTTTTGAATGAATCAGTAGGAGACTAGTTTAGTATGAAATTATTCGTTTGAATATTATTTATATTCATAGATATTTAATGATAAAGTGATATAATTAAAAAAAAAATTCCATTGGTGATTGACTAAGAGAGCATCCGCTCATTCATATCATATTTTATTCGCATTATTCAAGTTTCTTAGTGTAATTTTCATGTTCAAGTGGAAACAATTGACTACTTACAATTAAGAATTTGAAAAGAATGAACAAACAGCATACACATTGAGAATTCATTTATTTTAAATATTGTTTCAATAACAAATTTCTCCTCTCTTTCCATGCAGCTGAATGTCGCCAAACTCAATGCTACACACCAAACAAACGATCGAATAAAAATGAATTCATTTAATGTGTATTCTCAATTACAATACATTTTGGCTATTAAATACATCATCTCTATCTCAATTGCATTGAAATTTGCTTAGTTTTATCTCATGTTTACTATAAATGCCTTTACAATAGTATACAAATGATTACCCTTGCATGTTGTTGAACATATTGCGTACAAGGAATATCTCATTTCCTTATATTAATTTGAATATATTTTGATCCATATATTCATGTATTTCTCTAATTCGAATTTAAAAAAAAATGATTTATAGATCACATTAATATGAACCTATTAATCATGTATTGGCCACTAATTGGTGATAAATAATTACTTAACTAAAAATCGCCAAAATATATCGTCAATGACATTCATTTGTTGCTAAAAATATGTTCAATGCCTTTTTCAATGCCATTACCTAGATATTCTATACTTCCGCAAATTGATTTTCAGATTATGTTTTATAGAAAATTATTTTTTTAATTTTTTCAATTACTCATCAACTTTTTAACAAAAAAAAAACGTAAATTTTCAAAGGATACTTAAATATTTTTTGCTGAAAATTTTTTTCAAGCTTTTCTTGAAAATTTGAAATATTTTTGGAAGGTGTATTTGGTTATATTATTATTGAATTTTGTTTTTTAAAAAAACTAATTCATTTTTTTTTTGAATATTATATATTTTATTTAGATAGTCTAAAAAGTAGAGCATTACATTCATAATAAATAATGATGCGTAATTTTTTTTGCGAAATGTTTAGACAAGTAAAAAAATCAAAAATAGACCTTAGAATATAAGCGCTTTAAAACGTATCTTCGACAATTAGAAATTATTCTATATATAGTATTAATAGTTATATTACTAAAAAAGTTCTAAAACTATATATAAATGAAAAATTTATTTTAAATTTAGGTATTTTCGATTTCGCTATCAATAAAAAATTTAAACAACGTAATAGGCTATATTAATCAATTTTAGATAAACTAAGAAAAAAAATATTTGACTTTCTTTTTTGAAAATAAGTTTGAATATTCGATATTTAGTCCAAATAAACTTGACGCTATACTGGCGCATCCATGCACAAAAAAAATTTTCTTCAAAATTCAGATGCTCGTTTATTATAAAAAAAAATTAACGACCAGGTATTTCTTGTTTTAAGAAAAGTGTTTAAAAATAATTTTTTTTTAAAATGCTTATGAATATACAATCTTATAAACATTTATCAGTAATGACTTTAGATGCAAATTCATAACTATACCAGTTTTTTTAATAAATATATATTTTAAACTTAAAAATATACATTAATTTAAAAAAAATAAATAAAAAATAAGAATAAAAGGACAAGTATAAATCTTTTTTCAGAATTTTATGTTCAGATAAATTTTTTTTTCAATTCTTTGTTAAATGATTTTTGAATTCCTTTCTCATCTTAAAAACTTACCTAATTTAAGATAGATTCAATACTTTTAACATTTTTAAATGCGAAAAATTTTCTATTCTTCTCTAAAGTAGACCACAAATAATAAAAATCGATGTAATTTCACTAATATTAAAGTGTCAAACACTCTAAATTTTTGAAAATTTTACAATTATTAAAATATTTTTATGATTCGTTTGAATAATCCAAATTTAATACCTAAACTCACCTTTATCTATAGGTAAATATGTAGACAGATGTTCGAAATAAATTCATCAATTTTTATTTGAAATTTGAATTATCAATGAATTTTCAGTTTTGAAATTGTGAATAGAACTAAGAATAGAAAAATACATTTTATTTGCTATTCCAATGTACAAATTTGGTTTTGTTCACCTTTCAATAAAGAAATCATATCGCAAAATTTTTTCTAATTTAAAATGATATGAGAGCTGTAGTTTGTTTTGATAGATAGAGGGGTTAAGAGGGAAGAATGGGGAATCTGTGTACAACCTATCTAGACATTTATTACTAAACTATTTATAGATATTTACAAGAGAGGATGGCTTTTTTACAAGGTGCATTCTAGAAGAAGAAGGCTTAATAAAATAAGTTTCTTTTCACCTTATGAAATGACGAAGACTAATTGAGAATGCTAGAAAAATAATGCTGATCTGCAAAAAAATTTATTACATTAGCTTCGAGTAAGATAATTTGTTGATTTTACACTATCTACATTGTTAAGGAGGCAAAAACAGGCCATCAAATAAGATTTTAGCTATTCTCAAAGTCTATTGTGATTACTCACATAAATCATTAATTTCTCTCTTATCCATTGATAATCACATATACATTGATACTGAATGGCAATATGTACACTCTTCACATTTGATCTCACTTTAATTCATTCAAAGAGTTCAATTTAGTTCATATGTACACTTTAAGACACACAATATCCANNCATTGACAATCTCACCTTTTGTCTTCTTCACTTTTTTTAATTTCTTAAGAAAGTACCAAAACTTTGATTTGGCCACTACTTCATCAGATGAAAACAAACGCATTCGGTAAAGCTGAGGATTTGGATCTTTAACAGACGGATAGGCACGTCCAACGATTTGGTAAGTGTGCAGCTAAAAAAATAAAAATTAGTTTTGAATTTCCATTTTTTTAATCAACTTATGACTCATAATTGTGACATAAATCTGAAAATATTTTTAAATTTATTAATTCAAAATTCACCTTTCCTAGATTCTTCATCTTAATATCCACTCCTAATAATGAATTAAATCAGATCAACTTGGATCAGAATCACGAATGTATAAACTCAGAAAACAAAACAAATGACTTGCACACATACGACTATTGAAAACGGAAAAGGAATTTATTTTTCAATTGAGCTGAATTTTCGGCTTAGTTCAAGATATATTTTAATGAATCGTTTTTTTATCTCTTTAAATGGTCAATTATTTTTTTTTTCATTCGAATTAATAAACTGTAACTGATTTCAATTAAAATACGATTAATTTTGAATGCTACTTTAATTTACAGTTTGAAATTTTAAAAAATTTTATGTCAAAATTTAAAAAAATCTGATAATATACGATGTGCGCTGATTTTTGATTTATTTATCATTAAAAAAACAAGAGGTCGCTTTAGTTTCATTGCCAAACTATTCGCCTTCGGTATGTTTTGCTTTTCTCCTTTTTTTTAAAAATTGAGAAAAAATTCACTTTTTTTTTATTTTAATTCGGGCTTCGTTGTTGATCGCATCCCCCAACCTTTTGTGTTCTCAATATATTTTTGAACGTCTCTTGAGTGAAACGAAAAAAAAAAGCAAACGAACGAAAACAAAAGTTTATGTCTGCCCATCTTTCCAAAATGATTTCGAACTTGTAATCAGGTTGTTGGTGTTTGCCTGGACAGTCTGGATGGATCTATGTCTGCTAGTTTAGTGCTTCAACCGAGCTTTTTAATTTGTATGTTATCAGGATTTAAAAAGTGAATTCAAGGTTTTTTTTTCCATGAAAATACGTTCTTCTTGGTTTATATTTGAATTTGATCAAAAGTGTGTGATTTATCTCTGTGTGAATTTGTGTCCTAGTCGATTTAATGTATATATATGTATATCTCAAATTTTGATCTTATTTTGTTTTGCATTCTTTTTCTCTCCCTTGCTTCTTTTGAATTCTGTTTCTAAAAATATTATATTTTATGATGAAATTGACCACTTCTGATCTCAGCTAATCACTTCGGAAAATCATCTTATCTAAAAAACTAATGAAATTTTCCACTTTTTTACAAAAGGTACTCACTGTGTATATATTCAAGGATCAGGCATTCATTCTCAAGTTCATCCGCGAGTGTCCAAATGCACATCAACTTTATAACATTATCATTTTAATTTAAATTCAGATAACTTTACTTGTGCTTCTCGATCAAAATTTTGAAAGGTGAATTTTTTTTATAGTGTGTTAAATTTTTTTTTCAATTAAAAATTTTGTTCTAGTGATGAATATTTTGAGAGAAATTTTTGTTTAAGCATTATATTTAAATTAATTTAAATTTATTGACATCGGGTATAATTCTCTTGTCAGAGAATCATATATCAACCGAAAACAAGGAAAACCAGTAAACAATTAATTGTTTCCTCATCATTCCTGTGTTCAACATCTTCGTGATCTCTCTTGTTTAGTTTAAGATTTCAATTTATACCAAATTGATCGTAGATCATAAAAGGAGTATCTAAAATTGATTCAAACAAAAAACCGATAAGTTTAGCGACTAAAATGGCTCTAACTATATCAAGAGCTGGCTCACCACCAATGGACGTTGCTATTTCTAATGCACCAGTCGCTGAAAATTGGTGTTATACTCAAGTTAAAGTGGTCAAATTTAGCTACATGTGGACAATCAATAATTTTTCATTTTGTAAGGAGGAGATGGGTGAAGTGATAAAAAGTTCGACATTTTCAGCCGGAGGAAACGATAAGTTGAAATGGTAAGAGAGACTCCACTAAATCATTGATTTCTGTCATAATGATCACAAAATTGCAATAATTAAAGGATATTGAACAAGAATCATATTTGATTTTGCTAGTGCGTGTTCTAAATTAGAATCTATTTTTGATTGTGTGCTTAAAATATATTTTTTTTTCAGAATATTTTCTACTTTGATTAATTATTGAGGTCATTTTGTTCGTTTGTTTGGATGTGATTATATGTATGTGTTGTTTTTTTTCACTGAGTTAGTTATCTATAATGAGTCTTCATTGAGCTCTTTCTATTGAGGATAAAAAAGAAATTGAGAAAGAGAGAGTATATGTGAGTGAAAGATAAAAAAAAATTGTCCTAAAATTTCTATTTGCTTCAAGTGATGAAACAATTCTATCAATGAAGTCGATGATTTAGATTCTTACATGTTCTTGCATGTTCTGAAATTCTAAATTTTACTTTCTTCGTCTCTACACACATTAAAGTAGACAGTGTGTATATTTATTATGAACAAAAAGACACATCATTTATAAGCTTGATGCGTTTTATTCGACATTTGTTCACACATACTTCTAAAATAAAACTTAAAATGAACTTAAAAGCATGCATCAGAAGCTAATTCAGGAAAGAAGTTTTTCATCAAAAAGCACATAAATCTTATAAACTTTCGCTTTCTTTAGTTTTTTTTTTTTGTTTTTTGTTTAGTTATCAAGTTTTCAATCAATTTTTTAAAAAAACATTTCATATAAAATTATTATTAAATACCAAAATTACAGGTGTTTACGTGTAAATCCAAAAGGTTTAGACGAAGAGAGCAAAGAATACCTATCACTTTACCTATTACTTGTATCATGTCAAAAAAACGAAGTGAGAGCCAAATTCAAATTCTCAATATTAAATTCAAAACGGGAAGAAACAAAAGCCATGGAAAGTCAACGAGCCTATCGTTTCATTCAAGGAAAAGGTAAACGTTGTTTAAAAAGATAAAAAAAAATAAAATTTCTTATTTAATTCTTTTTTTTCCATTCAAAGATTGGGGTTTCAAGAAATTCATTCGTAGAGATTTTTTACTCGACGATACGAATGGTCTCTTACCTGACGACAGATTGACATTATATTGTGAAGTTAGTGTAGTTGCTGAATCGATTAATCATAGTGGACAGAGTAGTGCTAGTCAGTTTAAGATTCCCGACTGTAGACTAAGCGATGATTTAGGTACATTGTTTGAAAATGGCAAATTTAGTGATGTGATTTTAAGTTGCAGTGGAGCTGAATTTAGTGCTCATAAATCGATACTTGCTGCACGATCGCCAGTGTTTGCAGCAATGTTCGAGCACGAAATGGAAGAAAAGAAACAGAATCGTGTAGAAATAATTGATATGGATAAAGAGGTCTTAAGTGAAATGTTAAAGTTCATTTACACAGGTAAATCAAGTAATCTGGAAAAGATGGCTGGTGATCTTCTTGCCGCTGCTGACAAGGTAATCTAAAGTTCATTATTCTCATTCTATTATTTAATGTTTGTTTAGTAATTTATCTTTTTTTTTCTTTTTTTTTTTTTTATACAAAAAAAAATCATTGGCGTACATTTACCTGTGTGCTCGTCTCAAATAACAATTCTTATGCTCATATAAAGTATGATTTGGAGAGACTGAAAATGATGTGCGAAGAGTCGTTATGTTCAACTCTATCAAACGAAACGGCTGCTGATATACTTATTCTTGCCGATATGCATTCTGCTCACCAGCTTAAAGTACATGCCATCGAATACATAAACTCGTATGTTCATTTTTTGATATTTTAAACAAGTAATCTTTTTATATTCACTCTGATACAAGGTGTTAATTTTTTTTAAAATTATTTATCTTATTAATTATAGACATGCGACTGATGTAATGGAAACTAGTGGTTGGAAAGAAATGATCACTAGGCAACCACATTTGATCGCAGAAGCATTTCGAGCTTTGGCTACTCAACAAGTACCACCGATCGGACCACCAAGAAAACGTCATTGCAAGCAACTTGCTATCACTCAATCTTAGTTATTTTCTCCATTTTAGTGTTCCAAACAGCGAAACATCAACAAATTGTTTAAAAAAACAAATTATCCCACCAAACTTTTCTTTGATTTATATCATTCATCAACCAACTCAACTATGATCTTAATTTATTAGCACCAATCAACACACCCGAAACTATTTTGACTACCTAGACCACACGAACAAAATTGAAAATTACCTGTGTTATCAATCTCTCTTGAATCGGAATTTTACAATTATAATTACTCTAAAAAAAAAGATTTTTATTATTATTTTTTTTTTTCAATATTCGAATTTTTAATCAAGAGTATTTTTTTCTCACTCTGCGCTCTTCATAGAGTTTTCAACTTTTTGTTCATAGTATATTAAAATGAACTAGATTTAGTGACCAATGGATATTGTGTGTCTTAAAGTGTACATATGAACTAAATTGAACTCTTTGAATGAATTAAAGTGAGATCAAATGTGAAGAGTGTACATATTGCCATTCAGTATCAATGTATATGTGATTATCAATGGATAAGAGAGAAATTAATGATTTATGTGAGTAATCACAATAGACTTTGAGAATAGCTAAAATCTTATTTGATGGCCTGTTTTTGCCTCCTTAACAATGTAGATAGTGTAAAATCAA
>BLXL01010752.1:0-11930 GCA_023170135.1 Acarapis woodi
TTACGTCGATCGATTACCATCATATTGTATAATTTTGCAGCATCTTTGGTATTTTGAATTTCATAGGCTATGCGATTACTAGATAAATAAGGAATGAGATCTGGATGCAAATTTTTTAAATTATCACCCGCCCCAATTATAAGTATTTCGAATTTAGGTACGAACATTCGAAATAAGCTAAGCGAATGCGGATTGATTTCTTCGACAAACTTTATGTTCCAGGATAACAATATTTCGTTGAATATTGCTATTGGTCCAATAGTAAATATTCCATTATTTAATCGGAAGCCAAAATTGGAAATCGATTTTATGTATCGTACCTCTTGATTCTTGCTCACCAAATCAACGATAGTCTTATCTTGTTCAAAACCATAACTGCATTTCTGTATTGAACTTAGTTTAATTAGCTTACGCTTGATAAGCCTACAATTTTTTAACATTTTTATTCACGTATTTGTCAATCGAGATAACTTAGACATTGAATTTAAAATTACTTTTCTCAATGTCATGCTGTTTCAAAAAAAAAAAAAACATGTAAACACACACATTTTATATATAGTTAAATTCTCATTTTTCTATTTACTATCAGCTGGCAGTAGTGAACTTATTTTCTTTCTATTTGAGTCGCTTTTTTTTATTCGAATCTCAACCAAATCTCAAGAATCTTTTATCAACCTCATTTTTAAGATTCAATTCCAAAATAAAATGAAAATTCCAAATAATTTTAATTTGAATTGCAGTTTCAAAATATAAACTCGTTCCTCTCAAATTTATGTTCTCAAACTAATTAGAATAATTAAGATTAATTAGAAAATGATTTTAGATAAAATTCAAATTTTTCTTTTTCAAAGTTTTGTCTCAAAAACAAAATGAATAAATAATAGTTCTACAGCTTTTCGAATGCGCTTTGCCTGTTCAATTATTATTTTAGAACATAAAATATAAATTGGAATCATGATGATGCCTCAAAAACTATTCATTCTAGATAAATTATATTTTTTTGATCATAAAAATAATGAAATCAATTTTTTTTTCTACAGTTTCTATTTCTTTAAGAATTTTTGAAATCCTTAGCNNAAATTTGCATCCAGATCTCATTCCTTATTTATCTAGTAATCGCATAGCCTATGAAATTCAAAATACCAAAGATGCTGCAAAATTATACAATATGATGGTAATCGATCGACGTAATGTAGCAGCAGTTCTATATCCACCACAGAATATCGGTTTAGAAAATAAACCATCATTAGACGATCTTGAAAACTTTCAAAAATTGATGGAAGCTAAGTCAAGAAATGACTTATTAAATTTAAATATGACTGGTCAAATATTCTCCAAATATTATGATACGTATCGAGTTCATCTTCAAGAACAATATATATCAAAAGAAGAATTGAAAAAAAAGATTTTTGATCAAAATGAAGCTGCACGTAAAAAACAATTAACTTTTAGCGAAATAATTTCCGACGAAGTAAAAACAATAAAGGAAGAAGAGCAGTTACTTTTAAGAGATGAAAAGATAAAAAAAAAATCGGTATTCGAATCAGATGAAAGCGATTCATCTAAAGATCCAAATAAAAAACTAATAGAATAAATTTTATCTCGTATGCAATAATCAAGAATAGATCACGAAAATAAATAAAATTTATTAGGTCAATATTCTATCATCAATACATTAGAAAAGTTCTTAAAAGTGGTTTATTCAAATTTCTTTAATTCGCTTTCTTGCAATAATTCATTCAGTGTTGATTTGAATATTTCAGGTGAAAATTTTTTTATTACAAATTCATATCCATTTAATCCCATTTCTTTGGCTAGATTAGGTTGATCAATAAGTTTAAGCATTGCATTTGAAAATGATTTTGGTGTAGGATCACATAAATAACCTGTTTTGACATTTGCAATCGTTTCTAATGGACCACCACTATTGCATGCAATCACAGGTCTGCGTTTGTACATTGCCTCAATAGGCACAATACCAAAATGTTCGTTTTCGGGTGTGTAAATTACCGAATCACAATAGTCAAATAGTAAACTTTTGATAAAATCAGGTGGGGATCTCAGAAATAGGATATCATTTGTAAGGCCTAAATCCTCAGTCAAACTAATTAATTCATCAAAGTATTCAACATTTTCATTCACTCGATTATCATACCCGCCTGCAATTATAAGCCGTGCTTTTTTACCTCTTAGTTTTTTCTTTAATAAATCAAATGCCTCAATAGCTAAAGTAATTCGTTTTTTACGTTCATATCGATTGAGAGATAAAAAAACAAATTCGTCTTTTTCTTTAAACTTATTCTTGATAATCAAATTAAATTCATCAATATGACTTGAATAATCTTGATCAAGAGATTGAAAATTGCATATCGGATATAACACGTAAATATTCTTTTCGCTTAAAAGTTTAAACGTTTGACGAAATACTTGTTCAGTATATTTTGAATTTACTAATATCAAATCTGCATAACCTGTTGTCTTCTCTTCAATCCAATCGATTACCTTACGATATAATTGTTTGGCAACTGTTTTTCGATCTGTTAGCAATAGGTCAGGATGGTGACAATAGAAGATTATTTTGAAATATAATTGATTTGTGTAAAAATTTGAAAACCATTTTAAAAGAGGAATAGACGTCGATATTTGATCTAAAATAATAATATCGCAGTCGGTAAACTTGGGATTTGATTTACCAAATAGTATCAAATAGATTGCAGCGATAATCATTCGAACATAGGCACAAAGGGCATGAAATCGACCAAATATTTGCCTCGGAAACCAATCTCCAATCACTTGAACACTTAAGCGACTTTTTGTTTCTTCAAAACAATGATTTGAATCGTAGTGATTTGTAATTATGTGTACACTGTGCTTGAGCTCTTGACATGCAAGTGCTGATTTATAGTTTGATAAAATAAAATTTTTTTTAGCATAATTCAAGAAATAAAATCAATAGATAAATATAGTTGATTCGAAAGAAATATTCGTTAAATGAAAACTTACCGAAATCAATAATTAATCGTTCAGCACCTCCGATGCCAAGATCTGGATGGAAAAATAAAATTTTCATCTTTTCTAATAAAAAATATTTAATTTAATGAAGCCATTTATAATATTTTTCTTAATAAACATTTAAAACTCATGCACTTTTTATAAAATAAAATTTAAAACAGAAGTGAAAATAAGATTATTTTAACAGTGAATAAAAAGTAAAAAATCCGCTAGTGTCTCTGCTTGTCAAGTGTTGTTTACTTGCCAGGTGACAAAACGTTTTAAAGTCAATTCTCTTAAGTTATATATCATCTCCCATAAGCTACTAAACTCACTTATCTAGGCCTCAGTGTGTGATTGAGAATGAACTAGATTATTATCGTAATTTGCGATTTGTTTTAACCTTCAAAAGCTGTACAAACATTTTTTTGAATCGTAGTGACCGAGTTTTGAATGATTTAAATTTTTATTAATAGATTATTGTTCATATTAAATTTTTTTTCAATTAAAAAGAGCAAGATGACAAATAACAATATCAATAATCTGGCGCATCGATTTGATACGGTGCTATCTCTTCCTGAAAATCTTGGAAAAGGAGGTATGTATTTTTTAAGCTTTATTTATATATACCGTAAAAGCTGTTTACAATTTTCGAAAAAATTTATTTTTAACAAATGTAAAACATATTAACTTATTTTATTTGAATTTTTTATACAATCAACAAATTGATTATATAATGATTTATTTTTTTAAATTACCTTTGATAATTTATTTTAACATTTCTATTAAATAGTATGAAATTTAAAAATTGAGATTTAATAATTTTACCTGCTCATCAAATTCAAAATGATGTAAATCAAGTCTTTTTTTTTAAATTTTCTTGATTAATTAGTACCAATCAAAAAAAAATGTTTATAATCACTAATTTTTTATTTTTTTTTTTAATTTAACAAATTATTTTTCAATTCATTGTGGATTTACTAAAACCGAATTAAAAATTACTGATTGTCACCAACGCGAAAATCTTTTGTCTAATATCAAAAATACCTACATTTTAAATGCATTGATTCAAAAAAATAAACATAGCCGATATTATGGCAGCAACTTCATTGTTACATCAACGTGCACATGATATACGTAATTCAGACATTAAATGGAAATCTTATTGTAATGGTCTTATAATTAATCAAGAAGAGTACCAATTTATAACTAAATTTGAAAGTTTCACTGCTGCTGAGCGATCAGAATTCTTCAATGATGCACATAATCGTTTGGAAGCAGCGAAAAATTTTATCAACCTACTAGAACGTATCTCAACTGAACAGATTGTTCAATATCTTCTCGTTTTAATTGATGAAATATTAATGGAAGAAAAATCACGTGTCAATATTTTCAAAGAGTTTGCACATAAACGTAAAGAATCCGTTTGGACGCCTTTTTTCAAACTTTTGAATCGAGATGATCCATTCAGTCAAAATATGACTGCTCGTATAATTGCAAAAATCGCTTGTTGGAGTGAAGATCTTATGGAAGGTTCTGATCTAAACTATTTCCTATGTTGGTTAAGAGATAATTTAAATTTAAAAGACAATGATTACTTACAAAACATTGCTCGTTGTCTCCAGATGATGCTTCGCTGCGAAGAATATCGAACTACATTTGTAGCGATTGATGGTGTCAAACACATTGTTACTGTACTTTCAAACAAGACAAATTTTCAAATTCAATATCAATTAATTTTTTGTCTTTGGATTGTAACATTTAATGTTAATTTAATTGAAAAATTAACTAAATACAACATTATTCCCATATTGGCTGACATATTATCAGAAACTGTAAAGGAAAAAGTCACGCGAATCATACTGGCTACATTTCGAAATCTTACTGAGAAGCCTGAAGACAAAGAAATTGTTCGGGATAATGCTATTACAATGGTTCAATGTAAAGTTCCTAAACAACTTGAAATTCTTCAACAATCTAGCGCTAAGTTTGATGATGAAGATGTAATTGGTGATATTGAAGAGCTGTCTACACGTCTGCATTCATATGTTCTTGATTTATCTTCATTTGATGAATATTCAAATGAAGTCAAATCTGGTCGTCTTGAATGGAGCCCAGTTCATTCAAGTGAAAAATTTTGGCGTGAGAATGCTCATCGTCTTAATGAAAAAAATCATGAACTGTTAAAAATTCTAGTCAAACTTCTTGAAACATCCAAAGATAATTTAGTTCTCAGTGTAGCAGCTCATGATATTGGTGAATATGTAAGACATTATTCAAGAGGCAAGACAACAGTTGAACATTTAGGTGGCAAAAAATTGGTCATGGAATTATTGACACATCAAGAACCTCATGTCAAGTATGAAGCATTGCTTTGTTTACAAAAATTAATGGTACAGAATTTCGACTATCTTAGTAAGAAACTAGAAACTGAAACCGGCTTAAAAGATGAAAAAAAACACCAATCGGTTATGGTCTAATTAATTTTTGACTTTCACTATCCAATTATAAGTGGCTTTTTAGTTATACAATTTACATGAATTTATGTATATAATATATAAATATATATGATTGATTTACTTGAATCACTTGAGCCATAATAATAATCGATGAATTTTTAACAATTTATTTTGTAGTTCGTTGATTTGTGAACCATTCCTATTTGATTTAGATAAAAGATTATGAAAGTCATTTATCTAATCGACTTTTAGCTACAAGTTCGTATTTATTCAATATAATATAGAATGTGTGTATTGTTGCTTTTGGAAAAGAAACAAAAGTGATTTTTTGGTTTGATTAGTCTAAGAAATTAAGTATTAATTCTAAATTTATTAATCTAGTGAATTTTGTTTTTTTTTGGAATGTCTAGTTAGATGTTTTTGTTAGTTGACAAAATGTTTAACTTGAGGCTTGAATATTTTTATTAAGATAATTAGTTTTTAATTTTTTGAAAAATTGTTGTTTAAATGCTGATCATTATCTAATATTATGACCTCTGATTACAATTTTGTAAATACGCCAAAATTACTTATCTGTTGATTTATAATCAAGAATAAAAAAATTGAATGTCAATTTTTTATTTGCCTTTCACAACTGAAAAAAAAATTTATGCAAAATTTTTCAAGAATTAATTACTCTTCAAAGTTCTTTAAAATCGCTCTGGTTTGTAACTTTTTTTTTTTCTAAATTCTTAAACTAATGACTACTTATAAATCTATAACAAAAAATTTATAATTTTAGTTCAAAAAAAGTCTTTTCCTGATTAATAATATGGTAAATACAAATATCTTAAATATATTTATGAATTAGATAAGTAATAGATTCATAATTCAATTTATTCATCCTTTAAATATCAACAATAGATCAATAAAAGATAATGAACATATTTAGGTTCAAATTAAGATTGACTGAGATAAATCTCTAAAAATTAGATATTACTAAACTCTAAATAGGTAAAAAAATTTTTTTACGATTGCAATGAAAAAATATTAAATTTTAAAAATTAGTTCCTGTATTTAAAACAAATAATCTTATCTTATTACGAAAATTTTGAAATTTGTAAACATTAATAAATCGAAAAGTCAAGTTTGAGTAGATTCTATAATATCGAATAATTAAAAATTGCTTATTTTAATTTAAAATTAGTAATTTAATTATGAAATACAGTTTAAAGATTTATATAGCCAAAATATATTGCCTACTATATATTTGATGAAATTGCGGTCGGGAAAAAATTAATTCGCCAATCATTTCTATTGTACTTTTTTCTTAAGCTAAGTAAGAAAACAAACTTTTAGCTTTTTCGATTACGAAAAATAAGGAAATAGTAAATGTTCATAAAAAAAATTTTGATTATCATGTAATTAATGAAACGATGCCATTCTCAAGTTTGCATTCTAAAATAAATTATTTTTTAGGCACTTAATTTTCACGGTAATTACAAGATATGGGCGTTTCTGGATCGTGAATAAATATCAAAGCTTAATTTAAATAAGAAATGTAACTTGATTAATCCAGATAACTTTTACCGAAAGAAAAAGTTTTTAATAATTCAAGACAAAAATAACATTTGTTTAATTAAGATTTTCATTTATTTTTGTTATAGGAATAAAAAATCTAAAAGTGTTGCCTTAATAGTATAATAATATAATAAGTATTAATATCGCCTTATAAAACCCAATTTATTTTGGCTAGATTATTTTCGAAATTCAAATAAAGAAGAAAATATTAAATAAATAAGTGCAATAAATTTAATAATATTTTCCCAAATAAATTAAGTGTTTTGTAATTTTAAAATATTTACATAAATAACTGATATATTAGCCTCTTGTTATTCGCAATGAAATTTTGTTTAATTAAAAGTAATATTTTTTTTTATTGCAAAAAAAATAACAATTATAATAAAAGGAAATGGCAACATAAATTCATTTGACTGTGTTTAAACTAAAAACAATTTAAAATTTTGAAAATATTTTTTCAAGATAAAAAAAATCTCATATGAATAATGTTCAAAGAATTAAATTTCGAATTCGATTATAAAAAAGATAATTTTCCTAAATTATCTAAAAAAAGACACCTTTATAATTAATTTCAATTTCTGGGTTAATTATAATTCGATAATTAGTTTTAAAACTTAAAATAATCTTCATTCGAACCAAGCGTTGAAACTCAAATATTTTATTCAATACACTGAGAATTTTAGAAAAAAAATTTATTCACTATGTTCAAGCCTTTTTTATATATACCTACATATATTTAATTAAAATGTCTGAATTTTTTCACTAAATCAAGTTTAATTTCGAAAAAATACGAAATATAAAATTTATTTTTTTTCAAATTTTTGATATATTTAAATAATATGGATGAAGTGTGTGTTTAATCGAACCCGTGGAGTGGCTTATCCTTTTATAGAAAAGAAAATGATATCAATAATACTTTGATATATTTTTTATGCAAATCAGTAAATAAAATCATCAACACACAATGTTTTGAATAATGGTATTTGTTCTCAATCAATAGATTATAACTAGTTGTTGGTTCTAACAGTTGATTGTTTCTATGTTATTAATAGTAGATTTTAATTTACTAAATAGCAAACAGCGAGCAGAAAATAATTTTTTTTCATAGCAATTTTTAATTTTATTTTTATGTTTGCTACGATTTTTAAAATAATGTTTGGAAATCTTTTTGATGAATATATTTAGATTCTTGCGGACGAATCATCAATTAAATTAAAAATATTGACAGTTCAGAAAATGTATGATAAAATATAGTTTGGGAGAATTATTAAACAATCTAAAAAAATGTGAGAATAACGATTTAAAAAATTTAATAATATAGGGTTTGAGATAATCAAATATCTTGGAAACAATAAAAAATATGAAAATAATATTTTTTCTTATGAGATATTTTTGAAGATAACACGCGTCATTTTGAGAAGAATTCAATGAAATTCTAGATATTTAAAAGACTAATGAAAATTATTTCGAAGATTCGAAATAACCTGATTTAAAGGAATTAATCGGGTTAGCGATAACGTAAAAAACGTTTTGAAAACAGATCCATGAAAATTTTTAAATAAAAAAAGTACTTTTGTATGTGTAATAAATATTGTAGGAAATCTTTAGAAAATTTTGATAATTAGTTTATATTTAACTAAAGACAAATATCAGGGTGTCAATGAAAAATCACGAATAAAAATTAATTTAACTTTTAAAGCTCTTAAGATGAACTGCAAAAAAATTACAAAAAAAGAAATAAACTTTTAAGCGATAATTTTTTAAGTATCTTTAAATTAAGATTAAAAAATCTTTGAATGTTGAATTTGATCAAAAAATATTTTTTCATTCGAATACTGAGAAATTAAAAAGTTGAAAATCTTAATGACGAAAAAAAAACAAACTCTCATTAATTTTAAGGAAAATTTTGAAGTTTTTATACCTGGATCTGTAAAAGTGGTGTTGTATTCTTGTAATGTTTGATAATCTCAAAAGAATGAAAAGATATTTTACCTTGTATGATCTAAATGATTTATCAGATTTAAATAGCTATTAATGTAGTATAGGATATTCGAAGAGAACTTTTAGCTTTCAGAACTGCATAGATTAAAAAAGCTCTCACAATTTTTAATATTTATATACAATAATCAACCCTAACTAGAATAAGACCAATGTATTAAACATACATGAATTAATTTGGAGACCTTTCATTTAATCACCCATATTTAATGAAAAAAAATGGTTTAATTTTATAAATTTTTAAATTATTCTTTATTATTGAAAATTCAGTTTACATTTGGTAGGCTATGTTTTTACACTATACTATTTAAATTATTTGAAATTTATAAAACTTCAGATGCTTTTTCTTGAGTCCTGAGTAAAATTTTGTTAAAAATTATCGATTTTTAGAATAATTATTAGTTACTAATATATTTTATTATGCTGAGGATTATAATGCATTTACATCTAAACAGTAGCGTTTCAAGCCATAAAATCATTTTTTTTAGAAAACACATGTTTTTTCTTACTATTATTTTATTTTTATTTCGATTCGATTTTATGTTTGTTATGTAATTCAAATTAAGATTTATAAACTTATATTTAAAATTTTTTTGAGTCAAATACTTTATATGCAGCTTTTATTATGTGAAAGTTTTTATTTTTATGTAAATTAAGCCTAAAAAATTACGATCTACTATCTTTGAAAAATCATCCAAGATTAAAATATTAATCTTTTTGCAAAGTAATCATAGATAAAGTCGAGTTTTTTTATCGATTAGATGATATATTAACCTCAATCTAATTTTTTAAGATGAACAAATGTTCATCTTAAACTTGAAAATTAAATAGGTAAAAAATGCTAAAATTATATGTACAGATGGATATTTTTTACTTATCAAGTACTAAAAAATTTTTTTTAAGAAATAATTTTGATAAAATCTAAAAAATGAAATGTAATAAGACAAAAAATATATTTCAGATTGTGATTTCAGTATTATTTTTAAAATTTGTTTGAAAAAATGTAAAACTCTAGGCAATAAGTAAATAAACGGCTTCTATTTTATGTCGAAAAATCGAAGGTAATTAAAAAAATAAATGTTTGAAATAATTCAAGGGATTTTAATTGAGGAAGAAAAAAGTTTTCCAAAATAACAAAAAAACATGAATGCCTTAAATCAAAGAGTTACTTTAAATTCAGTAAGTTATGAATCGGATTAGTTTTAGACTTTTTATAATATCTACCTGATTGATAAATCATTTGAATTTGATTATTTGATAAATTTGTTCCTGCTAATCAATATATGTTGAACAAAATTAAAATAAAATCTGTATAAATATATAGGAAAATTCACATCCGATATGATTTGTTATTAACTAATCATGATTTTTTTATTTTTATTTTATTCAGTTAGTTTCAAATTTTTTTTTTTTTCAGAAGCTTTCATTGAAAAATGCGAAAATTTTAAAATTTTGTCAAAATTTTAATTATTCACTCTCTAAAAATTAATTGGCGCATTAAAAATATTGATAACATATAGGCAATATTTATGAATTCAAAATCAAGTGTTACAATCAACTTTCTAGAACGCATTGTGATGGCCAACTACTAGTTTTTAAATGCTACCACGAATCTAAAATTTGAAATCAATAATATATAATTTTTCTCATACTTTTGCATGCTTAAATAAATATATTTAAAAATCATTCTTGAAATTTTATCTAATTTATTTATGAATTGGTATTTGATATTCTTCTCTTATAGATCATGAAAATTTCGCATATTAATAAATCGAAGAAATTGGTTAAATAATAAATTGCAAGATTTAAATTCATAGTGACTTGAAATTTATGTACTCATTAATATAAAAATGGTTGAAAAGGTATGGGAATTGATTTGGTAAAACGCTTATTTTGTTTGAGTACGATTTTTAAGAAATGAATTTGATAGAATAAATTTAGGATTAAATAAATTCAAAATGAATTTTTCGGTGATTGGAATAATTTTAGTAATTTTTCTTTTTTAAGATTTTTTCATTTCTATCAAAAAATTAGGAGTTCGAAAAAATTTGAAATTTTTTTTATATAGAAAAAGTTATATTATATATATATATATGTATTATATTACTAAAAATTTATTTTTTTTTTAACATGCGAAAATCGAAATATTCTATATTAATAAGTTTTAATAAATTTAACGATTTTAATTATGGAACAGGCACTCGTCTCTAAATTTGATTTTCAATTATTAATCAATGCATTATAATTTTTCAAATCAATTATCTCTTATGGATTTCTCAAAATTTCTTGAATTTCTTTCATATTTTTTTAAATATTGTTTATTATCGTTTTTTACTAATTTTTAAATTTCAAAAGTGGCCTTTTCAAGCTTACCTAGAAAATATTCAGATAAATTTTGCACATTTTTAAATTTTCGTATGATGAATGGTCCAAATATTGGAGTTACAAATTTCACCCTTGATTTAGCTTCATTAATGGTAGTTAATCAACTTGCTCTCGTTCTGCGGTAAAATAATAAAACAAATTAATTCAAATCATTTGGTTTAAAACTATGTCTAGTCAGTTAATATTAAAAAAATTGTATTCAAGCGAAAACAGTTAAGTTACTTAATCTTGAGTCGAAATTTGTCCATTAAGGTCAAACATTACAAAAAGAAACCATCATTCAAAATGGATCCAGCTAAGCAAATAATTGCAAAGCTAATAGCTATTCAAACCATGAATTTTCCTTAAAATAATTCAACACAAAATTAGATTTTCTATCTTCTTTTCAATTCGAAACTTTTAATTTTTTAAAACAAAGAATCACAATTAATCAACCACCAGGGGCTTAAATTGTTAAAACTGATGATTTAGATATACATTTCAATAGAACTATCAATAAACGACTGCGAATCTTTTATTAACGCATATGATCTTTCA
>BLXL01010753.1:0-18161 GCA_023170135.1 Acarapis woodi
ACGTGAATTACTAATTTTATTTATTTATAGAATAATTTAACTATCATTCAAATTTTTTTAAAAAATATTCTTTATTTTTATATAAAACTATAGGAAATGAATGAAAATTATGATCGGGATAAAAAAACGATCTTATTTTTTAAGTTTTAAAATTAAATGCTTACATAGAATGTTCTTTCAATTCTTATATTTTCGTTAAAAAAATTTTGATAATTAGGGAATTAGAAAGCATACAATCTTAGACTAGATTTATTTACCTGCGATTTATAACACTTAAAAATAAAAATATATAATAAGGTAAATTTATTCTATTTTAAAGAGAAATTTTTCTTGGTATTTTAATTCAATTGGATATTCATTTGATTAATCATTAAGTTCTTAAGAAATTACACCATATAATTCAATTTAAAAATTGAATGATGTTTATTAAAATTCAGCAAATTAATTAATAAGATAATTTTTTAAAAATTATCGAAATCAAGAATAAACTAAAAATAAATCGATACGGTAAGAATCTCATTTTTGTTAAAATATTTAAAAAAATTATCAGTTTCTCCTTTATCAGTCTGATTTATTTCTGATGGGTTATTTTTTCTCATGATATTGAATTCACTGAATTTGAATTTTAAGAAAAATCTTTATAAGAAAATTGAATTTGATTATTTAAAAATTATAAGAGAAAAAGAGGGCATATTATGATTACAAGATCAAAAAATTTTAGAAAAATAAAGATTTTTAATATGAAATAAAAAACTCGAATTGAAATATTCATTCTTTCAATTTTTTTACGCGTATAGTTATCTATCCATAAATCAGTTGGGTTTCTTACTTTTATTGTATAAATACATCATTCAAGTAGTTTCTGATAGTGTGGATGGTCAATAACCACAAAACTGAGTTTCACCCCTGAATGTCTATTTTTAAGTGAGTGCCATAACGATATAATAAGCATTCATTTCTACAACAATATATAACTAATAAAAAATTTAGCATAAAAAATGCAAACTACATAAAAAAATAAATGCGAAATCTAAAAATTTTCCTTTAATCGTGATAACTCTGATCTTAATTATGACAGAAAATATTGTTCGAATATTGACAAACTTCACGTAAAAGTAAAAATTTGTGGCATCAAAGATTATAAGATATTTTCTTACCGTCACAGGTAATTTTGGAAAGAAAAATAGAGCATATAATGTATTTGCATTCGAAAAATTTTTATTTTTAAGTATTTTTACCAGAGAAGCTTAAATAAATTCACAAAAAATTTTAGGAAAAATATTTTTTACACTCAGTTTATTATACACAATTATGATTTTTTTTTGTTTCAAATTAGTTTTCTAATTTTTTTTTCTAACAATTAAAATGCATTTGAAATTTAAGTTTTTTCAGTTGTGAAAATTGTTTTCAAAAACTTGGAAATCGATTTCATTTAGATTTGAAATTCTTCAAATTCTTTTTTCAATTGTAAATTTTTAAGAGATGTTTTGATAGAAATTCTTCATCAATTTGAATTCAAGGCTTATTCAATTATTATTATTTGTTAATAACAAGATAAAAAAGTATCATATTTCTGTTAATCTATTCGCGATCGGTGGAAAATTGATTGAAGCCAACTTAATTTTTATTTGCCATATCTTAGAAAATGCCTTTTTAAGGAAAGGTGTATTTTAAATTAATTTTATTGATTGTTTTTAAAATTAATTATTTAAAATTCTAAAATATTGAAAAAAAAAAATAAAGCAAAACCATAAACATCTCTTACTTCAACTTTGTCAAAATTACAAGTTGATTTAAATCTAAGAATTGGATTTCTCAAAAGCAAGTGAACAATTTGAAAAAAAAATCTGAGCTCTTTTTTATAAAAAATTCTAAAAAATTAAGTTTCTTTTACAAGTCGAACGTTATTCCGAAAATCTCGTCTCCTTTTATAATAAAAATTGAAGGAGATTATTAAAAATTTTCCAACTTAATTTTAATACTGTTTTATGACACAAAGGTTTTCCATTGAAACATCAAATTGAAAAGGTTTAAGTTTTCTTTTTTTGTTCACTTTAAGGCAATGAATGAAGTTGATGGTGGTCAAATATATATTGGGCATAAAGCATATTGTTTTCGGTGCATAAATGAGATTAATATATTCTTTCGCTTTTATAAATTATTTTAATGATATCAGTGCCCATAAATGTAAAATCTTACAACTAGTGCTTGTTAAGAATCGAATAATAAATACTAGTTTGTTAGCATAGTTTTAATGATAACTAAAATAAAAACAAGTTATGGACTTATAAACTCGGTATGAACTGTACTTTTTTTTTGTTTCAAAAAAAACTTAATTCAAAATTATACAATTCAAGTTCCAAAAAATTTTCTTTGCCGTCGTTCCATTAGTTCTAAAAATTTTATTTAAAAGAACATAATTGTGTTCTTTAGACTTGGTGAAGGATTCCAGTGTTCATCTTAAATTCTAATTGACCTGAATAAGCAAAAGTATTTTTCAGGCCGTATTGAACGTTAGTTATTCAAATTCTTATTCTTTTTTTATCTTATTACTTTTTTCGAATTAATTTCTTAATGGTGACTCATGATAAAACTCTTTTTTTCTACACTTGTTTACCTTCTATCATTTTTTAGAATTTTCTAATAATATTAGATAATATAATTTTTGTACAAAACATTAATTTTTAAATTATAGTCCTATTTATTTGATTTTTCTCATACTTGAAAATTTAATTCATTTGTTGTAAATGAGAAATTGAAATGAAAATTGATTATATTTATGATGCTTTATTAATTATCAAAGTTTTCCATTAGTTTTAAATTATTATTGCCAAATATTTTTTTCTTTTTAGTATTATCATACTCTAAATTAATTTTTTCCTCGAATATTGATAAAAGACTATTAATTATCTCTTGATAATTAATATCTGCTTTTTCTAGTTTGTGGGCAAGATATCACTCTGTGAGTCACAAGATTAACATCTTCAAAAAGGCCTCATCTTTATCATTATAACCTTAGCATGTAATTATCAAAGATATCAAAAAATTTTTCAATTTTTGCTAACAATAATTAATTTTAAAAAACTGAGGGCCTAAATCAAACAATTTCATTATAAAAATAAAAAAATTAAGCCAGCTAAATTTATGGTCTGTCGAAAGTATCTTCGAATATTGAATTGATTTATGCATATGTGTTCTATTTCACTCACGATCGAGATATTAAACGTACCTGCAAGAGTACAAATAATTAAAAAAATTTATATTGCCAAAATTGAAAAAAAAAAGAGTTTGGATTCTTTTCGGTGATTATTACCTACACTTTGTTGATGACTATTTCTTTTTTGATAAAAACTTGACACTGACTGAATTTCAACTTTATAAATTTTTTTTTTGAATTTGCATGAATAAAAAAAATTTTTTAATTAAAATTCATGATAGTTATTAATTCAACGTTATTCTGATCTTATTGAAATTTTTATTTAGCTCTTCAAAAGTCCCAAAAATACATGTTTTATTTTTTCATGATTTTTTCAATTTCATCTTATTTTAGAGAAAGTTTCTGAAAATTTTTTCTTTAGTGTGCCTAAAATTATGGAACAAAAATTCAAAATAAAAATAAGCTCGATAAAACTTACAAAATGTTTCTGAGTAGCAAAATTGAAGTGAATATTATTTTCTAATTTTAAGCACAGATTTAGGGTATATGACTTATCATTTATTAACTCAATTTAATGATTAGATCTGTTAATGTTATTAGCTTTTAATTCAAATGATTTCAGTTTAAGTTGAATTTTGAATTATTTCAAGATATGTGTTTTAATAAAATTTAGATAATAAAATTTTAAAAATCCATCTATGATATTCAAAATCCAAAATTAAGTTTTTGTATCTGGTTGGGTTTTGATTATTTAAAAATAAATTTATGTTTCTAATCGACATTTTTCGTCATATGAATGCTAAATTTTTCATGATAAGTTTAAAAAAAAATAAAAAATTTTAGCAGGCGATAATATTTTTTTTTTTTTGAATCTCGAATTGGATAAAATAATAAAGAAATTAAGTAAAATAACGAGATTATATAATTTCAATATTTTTAAAATTTTTGAGTTTAATTTTTTTTTGATTTACTCAAAAAATATTCGAACATTTAGATAAAGTTTAAAATTTTATGGACTAAACTAAATTCAAATTTCTTATTAAATCTAATTAACAAAAATGTGAAATTGAATGAATAAATTTCAAAAAATCAGATAGTTTAGAACATGAATTCTTGAAAAATAAAAAAAATTTTACTGCAAAAAGTTAGTTTTACTCGTATCAAAACGATATGACATTCGAAATTTATATTTTTTTTTTTTAAATTTATTGTCTAATCAAACAAGCATGTTTTCTAAGTTTGATCTTCAAGTATAAAATTTATCAAAACATACTTATTAAGAATAAAAATAAGCTTTATTTAGAAGTTTTGTTTCCGCAAATTACGTTGTGATAATTAAATATTACGAAGTAAAATAATTTAGATTTAAAATCAACGGAAATGGTACATATACTGATTTCAATTTATATATTATTTGCAACTGTTAAGCAAAATTAATTATTTATTCGATTGTTGTAACATAAAAATTTGAACGTAAATCCATCTTTATTCGAAATCGCTCAAGCGTTTGTTTTGCATACTAATTAAATTGTAAATTTTCAAAATAAATAAAATTTAAAAAACTGTTTATAAGATATTGTCAATAAAAAAAATTTTCCAATAATTTGTATTTTAACCCTTCGGTAATTCTAAAATATATATAGACTTTTTATGCATTAAATTTTAGTTAATTCGAATTTATAAAATCATTTAGTCAAGTCAAAATTTATATTTATTGTGATTTCTGATTCTATTTATACTTAATTTTGACAAATAATATTGGTGTGAATGCGTAAATTTCATTTAATTAAAATTTTTTTTTATTTTTCTGGCAGAAAATTGAAGGTTTATTTAAATTAATTAGTATGCACAAAAAATTTACTCGGTATAGTAAAATTTTAAGTCAATTGAAAAATTTTGAAAAATTTAACGAAAAAATAATTTTTTTTTACAAATCATGTTTTATTTAGCAAAATCATATTCTTTTATTTGCATCGAATAATTTTGCACAGATTATTCTAAAGAAAATTAAGTTCTTTTCGAAATCAATAAAATTTAACTAAAGAACCATAATTATGAGGTTCGGAATAATCTAAATCCGTTTTAGCAAATATAAAATAAGGGTTTTTCAATTTGTTATATCAATAAATTCTTTAATCTGGATATTCAAATGATTTGCTCTCAATCTCTGATATATCCCATAAAATTAAAAAAAAAATTTGAATTATATGTTTTCTTTCTGTATTGAAAAAATAAAGAAGCTTCCGTTAAATTTTTTCTAGAATCGAAAAGACAAAAAAAATTTTAAATACCATAAACTGTAATATTTAATTTTTACCCAAAAAAAAAAATTTTTGTTTGTCGTAAAATTTTTTATCTTGACTTTTACATCGAGATTTCAGATTACAAATTGAAAAAAAATTCACGGGAACTAAAGTTTTTATGTAAATCAGTGATTTATTTTGATATTTCGTAAATAACGGAATCAATAATTTCTCAAATAAAACAGATTACAATTTAAGATTCTTACCAAGTTATCATGTTGAGATTCTTTTAGATGATCTTAATTAATCTAGCTTTAAACAATTTATATATATCCATCATAAATATAAAATATGGCTACTGAAAAAAAATTTTAGTAACATTAAAGCATTAAGAAAGTGTTAAATATTATAACTATGCGACATAAATTAAAATTTTTGAAAAATTATGATTAATTATCTTTTTAAAAATAGAAAATCAATTCGATATATATAAAGTTGTTACAAAACAATTTAGTTCTTTAGTAAAAAAAAATCATTGTTTAAAAGTATCTAATTTTGCTTTCAAAAATTTAGATAATGAAAAAGTATGTAATAAGACATCACGGTCAGTTTTCAATCAAAAATTTTAAAGAAAAGGAATTAATTTTAAATTGATGATAAAAAAATAGTATCGAAGAATTAGCACTGAAATAGTAATTTCCGATATTTAATTATTGTGAATTGAAATCAAATGCTTTTTTTTGACTAGTTTTTAAATCAAACTTTAATCACTATTCTATAAAATTTTAAAAAGTTTCTTAGTTATTCATTAAAGTTGTTTATTTAAAATATTAGCACTTTACCTAGCAATTAATCATGTGCTAAGTATTTTAAAAATTTTTTAAAAAATATTATCATGTTTTAAAACCTGTTAGAATGTTGGTTTTTTTTTTTGATAAATTAAATATATTTTCATTCATTTTACTGATTTCCATGCATCAAAAAATACAATTAATAAGAATATAGCAATAATATGCGTATATTACAATCAATTATTGTTAGTCTATCGTTGATTTTTTATTAAATCTTTATTATTGTTTTGAAAACCATCAAAAAGAAGACCTGCCCTTATTTTTTGATATTTTGTTTTATAAATAATAGTGTTTTAATGTTTGCGAATAACAAACAAGTACCATAAATTGGTAATTTTTTCATTATACAATAGATTAGTAGACTTAAAATTATCACAGAATTTTATTAATTAGAATAAAACTGGCTAAATTTTTAAGCATAGTTAGATTATTTTATCTGAAAATTGGAACACAGATTCATTATATTTTTTTTTTATACATTCAAAAATTATTTAACATTTGAAACAGGATTTTGGTATTCATTTATACAAATGCAATTTTTATACAATAGTCTTTAAAATCTAATAAAAATAGTATTTCGAGTTTGTGCTCTATAAGCATTTTTTAAAAAAACATAGCAAGCTAATTTATTATATCAATTAATATATTTTTTTATTAGGATAACTTGTCGTTTAGCCTATTATTCATTATAACAAATATTAGTATAAACAGTTATAATGACTAACTTGTTGAAATTTTTTCGGACCTTTCAAATTAATCCAATTAGCTCCGGTCTTGTTTTTTAGAGTTTGCTTTCGAGATGAAAATTTTATTCAAAAGTTTCGCATTTTCGGTTAAATTATTGGTCAATATAAAATATTATCTAAACCTACTTATCAAATCAAGAGCGCATTTAAATTTTTTTTTTAATTTTTTGACAAGCAAAGCGCCAAGCTTTTAAATTAGCTGTTCTCATTTATTATATAATCTTAATGAACTTAAATTGCTAAAAAGATAATAAATAATAAAAGCCCTAAGTTTTTAGATCTATAGTTCACTTAAATTCTAAAAGCTTTAATTTAGAAAAAAATTTTCCATTGAAACTTATTTTTTTTCGTTAATCAATATTAATCATAAAGATTATTTTTTTCAAATTACTTATATAGGGTACAATTTTCGTAAAAACTTTTTAATCAGTTTGAACTTTGATAATTCAATTAAAGATGTAAATATGCAAATTAAAAAAATTTAAAAAGTCTTTTATTTTACATACATTTCATCTTTTAATTTTTTTAAATTATTCAACAGACTTTTTAGATAAATATATCTACAAATATTTTCTTTAATTACGAAATTCAAAAAATTTTACTTTCTCTAACAATTTTTTTTGGTTTAGATTAATAATTTTATTGAAATTAAAAAAATAACTTTGAAAAATTTATTTTTCAAATTTATATTGTACCCAGAGATAAATTTGAAATTATTCAATACAGTATAATTTGTTTAAATATTGTAATAAACTATTTCAAAAATGATATAGTCACAATTGTGTGAAAGAGTCAATAAAATTTTTAAAAATCTCTCCAAAGTGTATTTTTTTTTTAAATCTTTAAGATACTGTATATTTTAACAAATTATAATGGACTTTAGGCAATAATTTATGATTTATAACATTGTAGCCCAAATTTTTCAAATTTTCGCAAAATTTTAATTGCAAATGCTTCTGATATTAATCATCAAAAAAAAATTTTCAAAACAATAAAAAATATATTCATCGAAATCTAATAAATTATCATTATTGAAAAATTGAATCTGCTGGAAATAGTTTTGGTGAAACTATTACGATTTCTTAAATTATTTGAAATATGAAATTCTTTGAAAAAAATAAAATTTGCTCCTAATAAATTACAAAATTATTGAACTTTGAAAATTTTTCCTAAGATTTTATTTATAGTTAATGCTTTGCTAGATCGGACACTTATTTTTAAAATTAAATAGAGAAACTAGCACGAACTATTTCGAAGTGTATTCTTAATTTTTATGAAATTAGAAGTAAAATTTATTAATTTTTTTCACCCTTAATTTTCAATTTAGCTGGCCGGCATTGCGATACTGGGTATATCGTTATTTGTCTATGTAGACTCAAAAGCATATTTAAATTTTGAAGTTACAGCCGAACATTATAGCAATCTATTCTTTCTATTGATGATTGTTGGTGTAATAATGACCTTTATCGGATTTCTTGGCTGTTGCGGTGCAATAAAAGAAAATATTTGTCTGATTGGAATGGTAATTAAATGACTATCAAATTTAAACAGTCGTAATGATCTAATATATTTATTCTTTATCTTTAGTACATTTTTTTTCTTATTACAATTGGTGCAGTATGTTTAGTCGCTGTTTATTGGTCTATTCACAATGGTCAAGCTGTGCGAAGCAATCTCAAAACCGAATTCCGCAAACAAATCAAAGAAGTCTATTCAACTGAGGATAGCAATTTTGCAGCAGCGAAAATAATTGTAGATAGGATTCAACATGATTTTTCGTGTTGCGGTGATAAAGGTAAATTGCACACTTGTTGTTTTATATCCTTTTTATATTTATGTTGTCCCGATTTTTAATTCGAAAATTCTTTGCAATTTATTTTTCTTTTTTCATCTAATAGGAATTTACGACTGGCATAATTCATTGTTTAGCACAAACGATCCGAGCATTCGTACTAACCGTAATCATTCACGTACTCTTGTGCATGAAACAGGTATTTCAAGCACCGGTACTTATCAAGTACCAAGCTCTTGTTGTAAAACCACATTAGCGGCAACCGAATGTGATAAACAACGGAGACTCGTAACTGGTATCGGTGAAAGCGCCGTCGGCTTGAATCGTGAAGGTTAGTTATTGCTTGTGTTAGTTTCAAATTCATGCTCTTAAAATTTTTCTTCCTTCTAGGCTGCTCTTCTAAAGTAGAACAATTTCTTGAACATAAATGGAAATTCTTTTTATTGGTTGGCGTTGGTTTAATTGGCATTCAAATTTTAGCATTCATTCTCAGTTGCTGTTTATGTGTTGGTCTATTCAGACGAAATAACGATGATGATTTAAAATGAAACAATCAAATGAATAAATTCAAAATTAATTAAAAATTAGAAAAAAAACAAAACTATCATTTTATATTCAACTAAATTTGTTTTTTCTAAATAGTGAATTTCGCATTGTTTATATGCAAAATAAATCAGTTATTATAAAATTTAGTCAACTAAAGCATCTTATTGCTCATTATTTATTTCGAAATCATCGATAATTTATAAGAATTTCATTTTTACAAAATATTTTCAGAGAAAAAAATAGAATTTCAAATTTTGTATTTCATTAGTTCTAGTATTGTTCAATATTATTCATTTAATTGAATACGCGCATACCAAATTTCCAATTTGAATTAAATAATCAAGTTAAAAATTTTTTGTAATTTGCATATATTGTAGATCACTTAAATTGTTAAATTATTCATAGATAATTATCGTGTTTTAGTTTAGATAGAATAAACTTATATTTGGAAAAAACAAAGTTTATGTATGCTCTTTATAAGCATTTATAGATTGGAACAACTCTAACTAAATTTTGTCTTTTTTTTTATTTGAATCTTCTTTTGTACATAAAATATTTTGATTCAGTTTTAAACATTTTCTATGTGATGAGTAAATTTTTAAGATTGAGCATCATTTAATAAAAAAAAATTCGCATTTTTGTAAGACAAAGGGCTCTGCTCTTTTTTCATTTAATATATTATGGAACCAAAAAAAATAATCACATTAAATTTTATCGTAGTCTATCAATAGAATCTAAAACCTTTTATTTATAAAACTAGATCATAATTATGAATTAGTCAGAAAGTTATAAAGACTAAACCATTTTTAGAATATATTTTACGATGAATTTTAATTTGATCAATTGAAATAATTAAAATGGTCTAAAATCATCAAACACCTGTATTGGAAGTTAAAAATTTCGAGAAGATAAATCACCACATTTTTAATCATTTTCTTTATTTCAGTTAGACTTTTTCTACTCTTCAGCACAATGTCCGTTCTTGCTTTAATTTTCGTACATTTTAAAAATTTATTTTTTCATTTTGTAACTAAAATTTTACTTTGTCTTTTTTAATTATTTTTAAATATTTCCTATCAATAAATAAAATAACGAAAAAAGTTTTGATTTTTTAAATTTAATAACAAGTTGCTTGGTCTTGACGTTTAGAATATTTGTTTAGTGAAAATTAATTAAATTTAAGATCCGATATATTTGTGAGGCAAATAAATATTTCTATACAAGAAAAAATTTATTATTGACAACATATCAAGTGTCCAATCAATAAAAAAAATATAATAATATGATAATAAAAGTTTCAGAAAGCTTGATTAATTAAATAGTTTATAATTCAGATAAAACCATTTTGTCGAACAATTGATCACATTCATTACCTTTTCGAATAAAAGATAGAGCTAGCTTCGTGATTTGGACAATTTGATTATTTATCCAAAAAAATTAAAAAATTTTTTATCAAAAATTATAAATTTCAACATAGATTTCGCGAAATTTAAGCGAACTTCAATCTTCAAATTATTTTGTCAAATTTAATAAATTTAAAAAAGTCAATAAAGTTAAAATTTTTAGTTTTTTTTAAAAATTTGTATTGTTTTTAGTGAATTATTTAGTCATAGAATATTCGAATAATTTATGATATTTACATACATTTGTATTTTTAAAAATTAAATGCCGCATCCAAATTTATGTACCAAATTTAAGATGAGTCTTCAAATTTTGGTTGATATAAAAAAAAATTCAATTTTTCAGTGATTTTTTGATACTTAATTACAATTTTGAAAATCTTAAATTTCAATTTCGAGCATTTTACCTATATGAATAAAAAAAAAAAATTTACATGCACTTTTTTAAAATTTGAATAGGTTAGTTAAAAATTTAGTAGTCTAAGTATTTTTTTAAATTTTTTATAATCTCTCATTTCAGGCAAGTACATAGAAATGGAACATTTTGTTTATTAAGAATTTTATCACCGAAATTGAAGAGTATTCTTATCTTAAAAGTTTTCTCTTTTTTTTGCCAGCATTACTTTATTCGAAATCAAATAATGATGAATTGAATTTTCAAATAAATTTAAAGCATTTTTTATAATTTTATATTACTACTACCAATAAGTTAATAAATTATTAGCTTCTAATATATTCCACTTTTTTTTTGAAATTTCTGCTTTTTGGTCTATTTAGATTTAAGGTTCAGTTTCTTCATTTAATATTTATTTAATAAATGTAAATTATTTTTAATCTCTAATAGTTCAATTGTGAATCTGTTTTCAAAAATAATTTTGAATACAGCTGATTATTGGATAATTTTATTTTTCTTGCTCAATTAATATTTTAATAATCTTTTTAACGACGAGCTTCGATTTTTATTTAAAGAATTTCTGAATTTTATTTTTTAGCCTTTATTTATATATTTATTTTTAAACAAAAATTCAATTCAATATATAAATACTTTAGAAGCCTCTCATTTTTTGAATTCATAACTTTTATCGTCCATATCATTAGCTGTTTTAATGTTCTTGGACATTTTAAGATAAATTTTTTTAATACATTGGATTTATTTTAATCGGCTTTGAGTATAGTCGATTTGATTATTTAATTAAAATTTGACAATTTCAGAGAATAGTTCCGCTTAAATTCCATAGACAGTCTTGATATTTTTTAAAAATTATATTCGAATTATTATTACAAAATTATATAATAGAAAATTTTGTATAGACAGATAGGCTATAATTTATCCAAATTAAATGTATTCACATAAAATTTAATATAGAATATATATTATTAAGAAAAAACTTAATATATATATTTCGAGCATATTTTTTCTTTAAATTTGAAATTAATTTCAATTAAATATTTATTGCTAAGTGCTTTATACAAATTTTTGCAGACATTCTCTTCAGTTTTCAATTTATCTATTTATAATTTATTTAAGCAATATGTATAAATATTATATATTTTCGAATATAAGGAAAACATTAATTTTTGGTTAAAAATATTGCAGAAACATATAGATAAAATAAATAAAATTCGGTATTAAATTCTCTTTTTTTAAAATGATTTTAAAATTAACAATAAAAATCATTGTGATAAATAATCATCGATCAAAATTTACCATAAGGATTTAAATTATATTATTACACAAAGTTTGTTTTGTAATTTTCAAATAAGAAATCTTTTTTTACTTAATATCAATTTGATGTCTTTCAAGTTTAGAATCTTTGTGACTCTTTTTCCCTATATTCGAGACTAATTTAATCTTTAAAAAGAAAGAAATTTAGATTGATAAATATTGTTTGCACATTTAAATTTGCTAAAGGATATTTACTATTTAATTAATTTTAAAATTTTCTAACGTTGGCATTCACTTCTAGGTATTATGAGTTGTTATACACGCGTATATTTTTTAACAGTAATATCAATACTTAAGTTCAAATTCGTTTAAGTTTTATAAATGGAAGCTTTGAAGAAAAATTGGACAGCAGAAAATTTTTTCCGGAAAGAAATTATTTTTTAGAAAACATCTTAAAGTCAATGCACGAAATTTTTTCCATAAGTAATTTCGTGAATCTAGAATTTATTCTTATTAATAGGCGTCTTTTTAAAATTCAGAATAAAAATTTTAAATTTTATTTATACATAGATCGATACAATACAATAGATATATTTCAATTTACTTTCTTCATGAATCTTACACAATAGAATTTTCTAGCCAAAAAATATTCAGCTTTCTTTCAATAAGCTTCAAATTACAAGCACCACCGGTTCAATCACTAGAAACAGCAAGTGAATTTTGAATATTAAAATCTTTAATTTCAAAAAGCAGATTTTTGAATTTCAAATTATAGTGGACATTGTCAAAAGTAAATAAAGTTTAAAGCTACTGTTACTATTTTTATCAAACTGATTTTCCATTACTTTCATCATTTTAAGTTTCAATCTTCATGCCTTATTTGATTTATTTATTTTTTTTCTATCGTTTTTTATGAAATAGTTTCGATAAAAAGATTTACAATTTTATTATCTTTATAAAATTTTGCAAATCATAATGTTTTAAATAATTTTCATCCAACAAGTTCAAAATTTTCGTTTTATTTGCACGATAATCTTATTTCTTTTTTCAAGGAAAAAATTATAAAGCTTTTTGCTTGATTTTTTTATTTTAGTTGATTTCTATTAATTTTAAGTGATGCTTTTTAAACCTTAAACTTACAAGTTTGCATACATCAAATAAATTCTCAAAAAACATTTCAATCAAGAATTGAGAAAATTAAAATTAGAAAAAAAAAGTTATTTTAATCTAATCACTTGATTTTTTACCCAAGATAAAATAAAAAATAAATTATCTTGTATATACCGTAAATTTTTTATTGAATATTTCTCTGAAAAATTATAAACAGAAATCCATTGATGAAATTTATTGATCTGAAAATAGAAGTATCAATTGTAAACGGCAAGAAAAAAAAAAATAATAATTTGACATATAGAGGTTTTTATAAATTTGACAAATACCGAAAAAAAAAATGTTTCAAGGTTAAATTTTTTATAAAAAACAAAAGATACATCAATCTCGAATTGCCTAATTAATTCTGTTGTGATATAGATTGAAATAGACATTCTTGTATTGTAAAAATTTCAGGTATCAAATATGTGATGAAACAGTGGGCGATCACTATTATTGCTGTGCTTAATAAATAATTATACCCTCATTCACCATAAAATGGTATCATTTTTCGGTCATCAGAAGTATATTCGTCAATATATTTGCGGACAGCGCTAACATTTTCATTTCTTATGCTCATTGTTAACGTTTCGGTTGAAAAAATTCCTAGTTTTATCGGTTAAATCGTTGTCACTAAATAAAATCAATGCAAAGGTTTGAATAAAAATTTTATAAAATAGTTAAAACGGAAATAATATGCTTTCAAAGAGAATAATCGTGTAATTTTCGTAATTTCGTATTAAAGTGGCAATTCGCTTGGTCGAATGAAGTAGGATATAAGAAGATCGGTGAAAACTAATTGATTTTTTTATAGCAAAATTGTACGGACGGCGTATTTATGAAAATTCTTCAAATACAATATTTTCAAACTGCAAAACTTATTGTTGAATTTAAAATATTAGATTAACGAAATCATTCATTGTTATGTGGTACTAAATTATAGAAACTTATTGAATTGATAATGGTTTTTTTATATTCATCAAATTTATTATCTGTTTTTTTTTTTTTGCTTTTATTTTTTTTTTAAATATTCAATATTGATATAAAGATATTGGTGAGAAAATAGAAAAAGTGAAAAAAGTGATTAATTCAAGTTCAATATTTATTTGATATAAAAGAATCAATTATAATTTCTTTTTTATCTGATTAGGATCATCCTTCGAAAAAGACTAAATTTAAATTGATATAATCTATTTAAAAAAATTTATAAATTTCGAAAAAAACAGCCAGTCATTTCTTTAACTTGATCCATTATTTTTTGAATGCAGGATTTCAAAAAAATATTTGTGCTACCATATGGTTCTCTTTAAATCTGATATCATTTATATTTATTTAGCACCTTTCGAATTTTTCCAAGATAAAAATTTTTACCAAAACGAGTTTCTTTTTTCTTTAGAAACTTTTTTTTTAATGGCTTTCCCTTTTATTTTATTGAAAAATAAAAAATATCATAGACGATAACTATGGAATTGTAATTACAAAGTAAACATTGTTCAAAACAAATTTCTTCATTTTTAATTCTAATATTAAAATCTGAAAATTTCAAATACATTTAGTTTTCAACGAATACAAAACTTGTATTTCGATTTTTTTCTCAAGCGGAAAACAAACTTTCGAAAGGTTCGAAATATTTTTCAGTTTTATAAAAATAGATAATACTGATCTAGTATTTCGACAAGTTAAAATTACATAATATATGCAAATTAGATATTAATAAAAACCGTATTATGAGACTATAATTTAATTAGATAAAATTTAAAATCAAGTTATTCGATAATTTTTAGATTATCAAATATTTGATTTTAATACTTGTTAAATTAATTAATTTAATTAAATATAATTAAGAATACTTTATATAGGGGCGCTTTCAAATTAGGAATTGAATAAAATAAAAATTCGGTTCAACCAGTCAAAAATAAACTTCAAAACGATTGATTATTTTAAATTTTAATTCAATTCATTTAATTTTTTATAAATGACATGATCTTGAATTAGAATCCCAAAAAATAGTTTATTAATCAAAATATTGGTGAGTTAATATTGAATAAAAAAAATAGAATTTGAAGTTTCAATTTATTAAATCATTTTATATGTTATATTGTTATTTCAATTCTCAAAACTAAATCAAACATATTTGAAGGCAAATATTTTCCCTGAAAATTTTCAAAAAGCCATCAGATGAATGTTTGAGATCTAATTGAATTCATAAACATAATTTATCTGATAAAAAAATTCTTTGAAATTTTTAATATAAAATGGATCATAAGATAAAAAAATTAATATATATCAGCATAAGAAAATCACAATATACAACTCAATATTTTTTGCCATCTATTTTTTTGATTTCAAAGTTTGTTGGATTTTTTTTAAACCATCAAAAAAAAAATTTTGATATTTTATAAATTTGACGAAATTAGAACGAATAAATATCAAAAATTTTTGCTTTTGTCAAGTTCAAAGCAACCAATTAATTATATATGGAAAAAGTTTGTCTATTAATAAAAAAAATAAATACATATTAAAAAAAATGTAATTGATGTGATTTGCGATTTTATTGTTTGATTTGCTGCTTCAAAATTAAATGTGTATTTTTTAGATTTGAACTTTTTTTTTATTAATTTTTCCTTCTATTTTTTTTGGCTTTACATTTACCATCCACTTAGATTAATTGATTTTATTTTTAATATAAAGCGATTTTTTAGTAAAATGAACTTTGTAATGACTTATTTTCAGGTAGTAAAGCTTCTATGAAAAATAAATATAATCCATTTTTTTTTATATTATAATTTGAGAATTTCTATAATTTTTCATGGTATTAATATCAATAGTAGTATAATAATATATTTAAACTTCCCTTTATTTTAAATAAATTCAACAACAAACAAAAGAAAAATCTTCGATTTACACAACACTGCTACTTAGAAAAATGATTTTTAATCAGAATGGTTTTTTAATTTTGCTAGTCAACGTAGTTCGAATCAATTTTTTTTCTTTGAAAATAAAAATTCAATTTCAAGAAGAAAAAAGGAATACAAAATTAAAAGCAATTTTATTAAGAAAAAAAAACACAAAATTTTAATTAAATTTAAAATAGAATCTTATGTTTGAAACAAATGAATCAAAAACATGAAAAATAGATAAAAAAATAAAAAGCACATTAAATCAAACAATATATTGAAAATTTTAAGCTGCACTCAATTTTTTTATTAAAATTTTATAACATGTGTGAATTTTCGTTTTGACCTTATAAAATTTGACTTGAATTCGTTTGCCATTTAAAATCATAATTTTTTTTTTTTCGATTAGATTCATCTTGTTTTATTTTTGAGGTGATAAATTTGAAAAATTTTTTTTACCCTTTTCATTATTTTTTTTAAATTTTTAAGCAATATTAACAAATTATAATAAAAAAATTTTTAAATAAATTATTAAAAAATTTATTGAATCAAAAAAGTCTTGAAAATGCTAGGAATTCAAAATAGAAAAAAAGTTATATAGAAATTAAGCATTAATAGAAATATTACAATATTTGTAATATCACTCAAGTATTATTTTAAAAGCTGAGTCTTAAAGCTGAATAAAGGTCAATATTGTCAATATTTTAAGGTTATCAAATTTTCTTATTTTTATTTTACCACGTTAAAATTACCATTAAATAATCAACCCTTTTAAAATTAACGATTTTAGTATATTTGGCAAGTGTCGTTTAGATCGCTCTTCAAAAATTTGCAACAAAAATTTAGATTAACGACAATTCTAAATAATATGAGACATCTAAAAAAAACAAAACTTGCACTCAAATAATATTAATTGAACATCATGGAAAAAGTCTTAATCAAACAATGATTTATATTGCAATTTCTTTCAAAGTATGTTATGACTATAAATTTCGTTATTATAATACATGTAATTTGATAAACGCCATCACAATTGCATTTTTTGGATATTCGAATCAAAATTAAATGTTTATAGGACGTCAATCTGCAAACAATGTTGATAAGATACAATTATTCATAAGTATTTTTTCGATAAGGCTGAATAAAAGATATTATTATCCAAATTTTGATTTTAATTTTATTATAGATTTGAATTTAACAAGAAAAATTATACATTCTATGAACAAGCAATTAGAGTTAAATCCGCAAAAACTAAAGGTTTTTTAACTGAAAATAGTTTTTGAGTCGGATAAAAATCTTGAATTGCTTGTGTAATTTAAAAAAAAAAGGTTAATTTTCATATTGAAGTTGTTTGATTTTTTGTACATGATCATCAAAAGAACAATCAAAAATATAAAAAATTTTATTAGAATATTTATAATTTTTTGATAATAGTTTAATTATCCAAAGCGATATTTCATTAAAAAAAAAATATTAATCAGCTAGTAAATTTTTTATTCAATATTATTTATATTAGAAAAACCAAATCAATCATTTATTATTAATTTCATCAATTAAACTTCAACCGATCTTTTTGTTGTTTGCAATTTTTTTTATCTTATTTCCTTAGATCATAAAATTTTAAAGAAAAAAATTCATGCACTTTTAAATTGAACAAAAAAAAAACAAGATCGGCAAGCCGGAATTAAGAATGTATCTTTTGCTTTTATATATT
>BLXL01010754.1:0-18492 GCA_023170135.1 Acarapis woodi
CAAAATTATATTATTCTACTCAAACGAAAAATATATATCCAGTTCAGCTACTCTAAAAATACGTCATTTACATTCAAAATTTTCAATTTGTAAATTTAATTAAATTTTTGTCAATTGTTTACCATTTTTTGTTTTTGTCAATACGATAAATTTTATTTCGTTTGTGTTCATTTTGAATTTTGATTGTAAATTCCACAACGATAATTTCGCAAAGCAACTGTTAAATAAAATTTCATTTCTTGAATTAATTTATCGACAAATTATCTAATTTAAAAAGATTCAAAAAAATTTTAATTTATCGTTGAAATCAAATTAAAAAATTATTTTGATTTTACTTTTTATGATGATCTTTTTGGCATACCTTAAAAGAAACTGCATAATTTATTGAATGCAAGAATTTTAGATTTGTAAATTTTTCTCAAGAAGTGAAAAAAAAATTTTTAAATCTATAATAAATTTGAAAATTAACTTGCGATTCGTAAATTTTGTCATTTTTCAATATGTTTCGATGCAATTTAAATCTAGCGCCTTAAAAAGCGGCTTTTGAATTTTACTTCTTTTGTTTATTTTTGTGTTTTTTTTCCGTGTTATTAAAAAAGAACTGTTAAGCGAAAAAGAATTGAAAGTCTTTAAATTTTTGGTAACAAAATCTCTTTATACCTTATCCACTTGTCGATCAAATTAAATCAAATATTAGAGAATTGTCACACTAATCTCATTTATTTTTTTTTCTTCTTGTGTGTTTATTGTCTAGAATATTATTAAAAAAAATGAGTAATCTAACAGCAACATTAACCGCAAACAGCAATGGAAGTGTAGTCTCTTTAAATGGCAACCTAAACAACAATACAATAAACACAAATTTAAACGATGTAAATAATGATTTGATCAGTGGTAACGATAAAGGGATGATTGGAGAAGATACACCTGAGGTTGATATCAATATTAGTAATGTTGTATGCAATTTCAGTACAAGATGTCATCTAAATTTAAGGCAAATTGCAATGAATGGATCGAATGTTGAGTATAAGAGAGAGCAAGGCGTATGTATTTCTTGCACATGAAAATTTATTTACCTCACCCAATAATATTTTTTTTCGTTGTCAATTACATGTTCATTTGATTTTCTGATGTAATTCATATTTAAATTTTCAATACTACTTAAATTTTTTTTTTTTCGCTTAGGTCGTTTCAATGAAATTAAGACATCCAAAAGTAACTGCTTCAATTTGGTCGTCAGGTAAAATAATAGTTACCGGTTCGACTTCGGAAGATGAAGCTAAAAAAGCTGCACGAAAAGTAGCGAGAATTTTACAAAAAATGGCATTCAAAGTGAAATTCAGTGCTTATCGAGTTGTCAATGTTTTGGGTTCAGTGATATTTCCTTTCGGCATTCGAATTGCACAATTCACTGAACACAATCGACTTGTTTGCAGGTAAAAAAATTTAAGAATTTTATTTAGGTGAAAAATCTTATATGTTTTAAACATTCTAATTGATTATTAAAATTTATCAATTCTGATAAATATACAATTATTAGTTATGAACCCGAAATTCATCCAGGAGCCACTTATCGATTCAAAGAAAAAAGTGCAACATTGAAAATTTTTCAAACAGGTGCAATTACAATTACAGCTCCTTCTATAGATGCTATTCAATCAGCTGTCGTACATATTTATCCTCTGATTTTGGACTTTAAGAAAGATAAACCACCACAACTGCACACTACGTTACGCAAGAGAATGTTGATTGATAATGATTCTAAGGAAAATAATAAGATCATAAGTATCCATAAGAAGCGAAGAAAACAATATGCTGATTTCAGTGAAGAAGACGAAGATATAATTGACGAGGAGATGAGCAATAATGAAGACGATAATTATTGAGTTCATGACAAGTGATGAATTGATATTCAAATAATCGTAAATGATCTTTTATCGTTTTTAGTCGCGTAAAAGGTTAATTTCTTTTTTGTTTTATTACATGGTCCTAATTGACTATTCAAATTTTTAATTTATCTGAATAAGGACTCAATTCATAAATACCACTTCTTTCCTCTCACTCAATTTATAGGTTTTTATAATTAATTTTTGTAAATTTGATGATTTGGTCATTCAAAGCTCTTTTTGTTTTTGCGAAAGTTCTTCATTTAGAATAATACCTATTAGAATACTTGTTCATTGCTCTTTCTCTCCCTCTCTCTCACTCATTTTTTAATATTAAAAATTGTCTCCCCGTACACACCGAGTATTATAAATACACTCATCTTATGGTTAGTTGAAGGTGACTTCATCACAATCCCATTCTATTTCATTCAGAAATTACCTTAACTAGATTTTTTTAATCTCGTGCTCTCGTTTGAAACCTATTTATTAAAAATTTTCGTTTTTGTAAATATAATTTAGTTATTTGTAAATATAGGGTTAAATGGACCTTGTCATTCACATAAAAAATTGAACCCAGTCGTAACTAAACACAAAATCAAATATTTTTGAATTTCAAGAAAAAAATAATATTTAAAAATCTTATAATCGATTGGAATGCTCTACATTTAGCTTTTCTTAAAATATTTGCACTTAACTTAAAAAGTTGGTGAATTTATTTTTTTTCAATTCAATTTTTAATTCCTTTTTAAGAGCATAAAAGAAATATCTTTCAAACATAACCACTGCTATATTGAAATTAATGAGACACTTTGATTGTATTAGTTTAATTTTTTATTTTGTTATAATTGAAATGGGTCGATTTAGAATATAATTTTATTGCTTCTTCCTCGCCTTTTAATTTATACACTCATATTTTTGATAATATATTTCACTTTTTAGCGGTCATTTAGACAATGTCGAGAGGATGCACTTACAATGTTTAAATTTTATTGATCTTTTATTTACTAAAATAGATCTTATGAACCAAACTAAACTCTAGCTAATATGTCAAATGAGCTCACCTTTTCAAATGTTGAACAGAAAACCAAATTTACCATTAATAATGATGATCAAATTATCAATTTTAGGTTATTTAAGTTTTTTTTATTGTAATTTTGTTCATATGATGAATTCTCTGTTTGAGAATACTGTTTATTTTTATGAAAAGAACCTTCTTTTCTTCAATTAATTTATATTATGTGAAACTTAGGTAATTTTTGAGTAAATTTGAACTAATTTTATAGGTGAAAAAATTCAAGCACTAACATACAAATATTTTATTATGTTTTCTTTTTCTCTTTTGAAACAACGTGAAATACCAAAACTATTTTTATGTCTCCACTCTTGAAAATCTTCAGATTTTATTTTGTTGATTAAATAATCAAAATAAAAAAATAATAAAATCAATTCTATTTTTAAATTTTAACATTGATCATCTCATTTACTAAAAAAAGTAAAATGAAAATAAAAATTATCAAAAAATGAACATATGGGTTAAATTTTTCTTATGAATTTGATATTTCGAATTTATCATTTTGTGAAATATGTTGTTTTTTTCAGAAGAATATCTCGAATAAATTACAAAAATCATTAAAATATTATTTTTGGATTCACAAGCTTATCACAATAGCTTAAGAAAATTTTCTTTTTTGGTCTCTCAATTTTACTTTGAACCTTTCAATCACTTAAGTCTATCTACAAACCTATGCCATTGAAAAAAAAAATAAAATTTAAAATAAACAATCTTTCTATGAAAATATTACTGAGGACATTTCAATGACGATTGTAAGATTAAGATTGAAGCTGATTTCTATCTTGACAGGTATTTTAGCTTTTATTTAATTCTGAATTCTTTTGACTTTTTTTTATAAAATCGAAATAAAATAAATGTTTCATTTTAATGAAGAATATGTATATTGGGTTATTGAAAGCATATAATTTTTTTTTTTTTTGATATTTTTATGGCAATATGGAGAATTTATGAAATGATTCTAATTATTGATAAAATTTTAGTAAATTGAGAAAAAGATATTATAATTCAAATTTGGCGCCAAAAATCTTTTTTCATAATACTAAAATAATTTTAGAAATGCTTATTTTAAGATCATCTTTCGTAGTTTCAAATTCACAGGTCAGACTAAATGATCAAAATTAATTTAGTTTTAAAATGGTTACAAAAAAAAATTATTGCAATGATACTCAATTATCATTTAGCCATTGTGGTAGACATCGACAGCAAAAAATTCTTTTCGATTACAGTACGACAGATCCACATGATTTCACACCTTCTCCCTTGCAGGTAATTAAAAAGAATATTTGATTTTAAAAATAATTTGTTAAATTTCATTTTAGATAAAATTTTATGAAGAAGCGAAAAATGAAAATATTATCGTATGTTTGGATAATGATATGATAAAAACATTCATTGCAATCATGTTAATTGATTTTTTTGCATACAAGACAAAATCACTGATTAAAAATCAAAAAACAAAAAAAATATTGGTAGTAGAATCAAGTGAAACAACGATAGACCAACGTATTAATTATATATTAAATAATATAAATTTAAATGGTTTGATATTGAAGAAAGAAAGTTTTAATGCAATGAATCAACTACAATTTGAAGAAGAATTAAAGAAAGCTGAATTATTAATAAGTACATCAGAAATTTCTGCCCAACTGTTTGATGATGGTCTAGTAAAAATGGATAATTTTTGCTTGATCATTTTTAATGATATACATCAAAATTTTAATAGCTCGCATAATTTAAGAATAATGAATCATTACAAAAAGTGCGATGATAAGCCAAGAATTTTAAGTTTTTGTATAAGTCTAATTAACAATGAATCTACAACCAAACGGATAAATGCCTTAATTAAGAATATGGAAAAGAATTTTTTTAGCAAATGTAAAGTATCAGTCAACACATACAACTATAAATTAAAAGAAATAATTATTATAATAAAAAAAAACCCATTCGATTTAGAAATTAATAATGAATTCAGCAATATATTTACTTTAATCACATCATTTATAAAATTTATCGATAAAAGCGCTATCAAACCACCTAAGGGTGATACTATAACAATTAATTTTGACAATACAAGAAAATATTTGCTCACATTCATCTACGTAATTGAAGAGCTAGGTATCTGGCCGGCTAAAAAGCTTGCGGAAATATATGTTGATGAACTTTCGGAAATGATTGTTCTTCATGAAACAAATGATAAGAACTATGCATCTGTACTTTCAGCTTTAAATTCATTATTTAATTATATGCGATCACTTTTAAATAATTTTCTTAATAATTACAGTTTGTCTGAAAAATTTTTGAAGCTTTCTTCAACCAAATTACGTTGTCTTGTATCGATAATAAGTGAGAATTTAAGTGAAAGTTGTCGTCTTCTTGAAGTTCTAAAATCAGAAAAGGATATGAAAAGAAACAATAGAAAAATTCAAGATGCTCAATTTTCGTGTATCATTTTTGCGAAAAGAAAAGAAATTGTACGTGTGTTGGCCGCTTATTTGCAAGAAATATCGTGTTTCAATATTGAAAATTGTTACAATATGAAAGTTGAAAGTATCATAAGCGAAAAACGAATCGCTAAAAATTTTGAAGAACTAAAACCAAATAAACGACAAGAAGAAATAATTATGAAATTTAAAAAATTAGAATTGAATACATTGGTAGTTACTTCATCAACCGACGAAAAATTAGATATACCTAAATGTAATTTAGTTATAAGATTTGATCTTCCATCGTCAGCCAAAGAGTACATTTATTCGAAGGAACGTACTAGACCAGAAAATAGTAAACTCATTTTCATTGTAAACGAAAATTCAAATGAAGAAGAAAAATTGATTGAATTCGTTCAACAAGAAAAGATTTTTAGATTGAAATTTAAGAATAATCTAGACAGTGAGGATGAAGAGAAGAGATTGAAAGATGCGAATATTGATCTTGAAAAAATAGAAAAGCAAATACCAGTCTTCAAACCACCTGAGTCGGAAAACAAGAAAGTAGTTCGAATAGCAAATACTCAAATTTGCATTGCAGTTATTAATCGTTATTGTTCGAAATTACCGAGCGATTCGTTTACTAAATTGTTTCCAAGTTGGAAACTAGATGAAAAAATTGATAATAATGGCTATAAGTATTATAGATGTGAAATTAATCTTCCAATAAATTCTCCGATTCGCTATGGAATTAAAGGCGATTACTATTTAAGTGAAAAATTGGCCAAAAAATCAGCTGCAATTAAAGCTTGTCAAAAATTATATGAATGTGGTGAACTTGATGAGAATTTTTTGCCCATATGTAAAGAAAATATAAAGTGTATTGATAATGAAATGGAATTAGTAGATTTTGAACAGAATAATGTAAATAGTCGAAATTTAGCTGGTACGACAAAGAAACGACAATATTATAATAAACAAACAGCAATAGATTTAACAGGCAATTCGTTGGCCGCAAATGAAGAAGTCTACGTTTACATTTTCACTATGAAACTGACTTGTCCCATACCTGAAGAACAGAATACTCGAGGACGAAAAATAATTGATCCAGCTGATTATGATCGTAATTTTGGTTTGTTAATTCGCAACAAGCTACCTAAAATTTGTAAATTTCCTGTTTTTACTCGATCCGGCGAAGTAATGGTCGACTTAAAGTGTATACCTAATAAGTTTAAATTCGACAACGAGCAATTTGATCGCCTCATAAAATTTCACAAATTTACTTTCAAAGATGTTCTTTTGCTTGAAAAATATCCGATGAAATTTGATTATCAGAATTCAAATTGTTCTTACCTTGTTGTGCCGATTCTCTATAATGTTAATTATCCTGATAGTAAACTTGAAAAAGCAGAGATAGATTGGAATATAATTCAAGTTGTTGAAAATTATCAATCAAAGCTTCTTAATGGTAGTTATTCTAAGGTTTATGATTTAACTTCAAAAGATCGTCCTAAATTTGAATTTAAGCAAGAACTTTATGAAGATGCCGTTATAAAGCCGCTTTACCATAAAAATGACCATCCTTTTTATTTTTATGTTGCCGAAATTTTTTATGACCTCAATCCATTAAGTCCATTCACCAATAAGCAGTATGAGACATTTGCCGATTATTATAAGACTAAATACAACACTGAAATTACTAATCTTACCCAACCTCTACTTGATGTTGATTATACATCGGCTAGATTAAATCTCCTTACTCCTAGATATGTTAATCGTAAAGGTATTACATTACCAATGTCAACCGCTAAAACAAAAACGGAAATACGTAACAATCTAGAAAAAAAACAATTATTGATACCTGAAATTTGTATTGTTCATCCATTTCCTGCATCATTCTGGAAAAAAGCTGTTTGTTTACCATCTATGCTTTATAGGATTAATTGTTTACTTTTAGCCGATAAATTGAGAAAAGAGGTTGCAACAAGTGTAAACATTGGCAGAATTGAATTGAAGAAAAATGAGAATTGGCCAGCATTAGATTTCGGTTGGACATTAGCTGATGTTTTAAATAATTGTTTGGATAAAAATAAAAATGATCAGTCGACCTATGACACTTTTTCTCCAGATTTATTAGTCAATAATGAAGCCAAAAAATTATCATCAGATAACAAACAAGTAAAAGAAGACAAAGTTAATAAATATTGTAAAAAATCAAAGTTACATACAAATGCCAATCACAAATTGATTGATAAATTTTCATATCCAGATGACAGTAGTATGTCATTTGGAGATTATGTGATTGATGTATTTGATCCAACAAAATGTAAAATTAAAGACAATATTGAAGACTACGATTCAGATGATGCTGGAATGGAACAAGATTTTTATGAGAATATTTTAGCTTCAAAAAATGATATATTTAACATGAATTCAATAAATCTGAATTTTAATCAGAACCATATTGCAGCTAACAAAATTATTAACGGATCATTTTCATTTAATAATTTTGATAAATCAATCGACGATGAAAATAGTATGTCTAATTGGACTGAACATAACAAATTTTTAAACTGCGGTATGGATGGCCTAATGTCGATTTCGGGTTTAGAAAATTTTGATATGCAAAATTTATCTCGTGATATTGCTAAGATGAATGATAATCTTAATCTTATAGAAAATTTTGATTCAGAAGAAAATTTATCTAGCTTAGATGAATTTGAAGATGAAGAAGATGCTGAATTTGATCCGTCATTTAGACCAAAAAACTCATTTTTCAGCAAACCTTCATTTGTTCAAGATGAATTTTTATTAGAAATTCGCACAAATGGTCTTTTAATAGAGAACAAAGTGAAAGATAATAATCTATCGGAGTTGACTAATATTTGTAATAATCTAGAGGATGAAATTATTGAGGATAAGAATGTACAAAACATCAATCAGGATTATTTTGAAATAAAAAATTTTGATGATAAAATAGATGTTTTTCAAATTTATTCGAATCAAAAAATGACGAATAAATTCAGATTAAATGAAATAACTAGTCATTTGAAAAAAGTAATTGGATTTGAAAATTTATCTGATAAATCACACAAATCAATAAAATCATCAAAAACTTCTAAAAAAATAATTAGCAATCAAATTTCATCAGAGGAAGAAAGTTTTCAACCTGGATTCGGTGAACTTTTGCCGATAAAAAAAGTGTCGAAAAATGAAACTATGGAGAAAAATACGACTGGGAATAGTGAGGTTGCTTTATTACCTGTATTTAATGTTAAATTCGATCCACTTAAGGAAGATTTGTCAAATTATCTCGGACCAGATCCGTCAATGATTCTTCAAGCACTCACCATGTCAAATGCAAGTGATGGTATTAATTTAGAACGTTTAGAAACAGTTGGCGATTCGTTTCTCAAATACGCCGTCACTGCATACCTCTACTGCACATATGATAAAATACATGAAGGAAAGTTGTCACATTTAAGAAGCAAAAAAATTTCAAATTATAATCTTTTCAAACTTGGTAGGAGCAAATGTTTGGGTGAGATGATGGTTGCAACTAAATTTGAACCAAGTGATAATTGGTTACCACCGGGCTTTGTGATTCCAAGAGGTTTAGAACAAGTATTAGTCGATTTAAGTTCACAGAACAGTGCAAACGTTTATGATTTGAACGCATTAAAACATTTGAGTCTTGACAATATTTCAGAACCAGATTTAAGAAAGGAAATCGAGAAACGTAAAGCAAAATGCATTATCTCGACGGCAGTAAAAGATACTGGTTCAGATGGTGAAGTTATTGATCAGGCTTATGACAATGCACTTGCATCGATATCAAAAAAGAACAAAACACGAATTCTTAATCAAAGTAGTTTAAAAGATGCAACACATATACCATACAATCTGCTCACACAACATTCAATACCAGATAAGAGTATTGCAGATTGCGTCGAATCGTTGATCGGTGCTTATTTGATTTCATGTGGTACCAAAAGTGCGCTCTTATTCATGAAATGGTTAGGTCTCAAAGTGATGCCAAATAATATAGATGATTTAAATTCTAATCCCAATGATTTAAAATGGCGTTGGTTGCCAAAAATCAAATCACCACTCATCTTATCTGAGAATATTGAAAATTATGCACAATTAGATGAAAAAGAAAAACAAACTTATTTAGAACGTAAAAATTTTTTGCTCGATTTACTTTACTATGGATCAAATTTGGATAAGTTTGAAACAGAAATTTTACATTATAAATTCAACGATAAATCATACTTAGTTCAAGCATTCACTCATAATTCGTATTATGACAATAAAATTACTGATTGTTACCAACGTCTAGAGTTCTTAGGCGATGCAGTACTTGATTTTCTTATCACACGATATCTTTTTGAAGATCCAGCTAAACATTCTCCTGGTACGCTCACGGATCTTCGTTCGGCCCTTGTGAACAACACATTTTTTGCGTCTTTGGCAGTTAAATATGATTTTCAAAAGTATATCAAAATATTAAGTGTCGATCTAATCCGAATAATTACTAATTTTGTTAATAAAGTCAAAGATGAATCTTTCATAAATAGTTCCACATTTGGCTTATACATTGAAGAGGGTGAAAGTGAGAATTTAGAAGATGTTCAAGTGCCTAAAGGTGAGCATTCAATTTCATAGATTAGTAATCAAATAAAATAATTATTTGTTTTTAAATTGCTTGAAGCACTTGGTGATGTATTTGAATCAGTTGCCGGCGCAATTTTTCTAGACTCAGGTCTTAGTCTAGATACTGTTTGGGAAATTTATTTTAGAATGATGAAGCCTGAAATAGGTATAATTTTAAAGAATAAATTAATTAAAAATGAAAAAAATTAATTCGTTCTCATCCTAACTGAATCAGAGTATTTTAGTAAAAATGTGCCTAAATCCCCCATCCGAGAATTATTAGAGATGAAGCCACAGAATGTAAAATTCAGCAAACCAGAAATCATTAAAGGTAAAAAAGTATCTGTAACCGTCGAAGTATTTAGTGAGGGAAAGTTTGTTGGTATCGGTCGGAATAAAAGATTTGCTAAATCAACGGCTGCTAAAGCTGCATTGAAATTTTTAAAAGGGATTCCTGAAAAACGAATGTCCTAGAACATTCAAATAAACGACTAAAATTTTAAAAATTTTTTATTTTTTCTTTACATTTCATTCACGATTTTTAATTTTGTCTTGTCATTACTTTGTATAACGATTAGTTTTTTAAACATTCACTAATTTATTCTTTCATTTATTTAGAAATTTTGTAATCTTACATAAAAATTAAGAGGTCAATTGAAATTTTTTTTTTAGATTTTTAATCTACGGTATGTTGTTTCTCTTGATCAATAGAATTTAGTAGATTAATGTTCAAATCCATTACTTTTGGATGCGTGATTAATGATTGATTTAAATAATAAGGGAAAAAATTTAGATATGGATTTTGTATTGTGAAAAATGACTGTTTAATTAAATCTTGATTCATAAAATTTTCGACTATATTACAATTATATGGATCTAGATACCTTATGTTTTTCTCATTTGGTATATATAGCCCTGAGTAAAATAGATTTACCTCTCGAAACTTGTTCAAAAGATTATCACCACGTAGAGGATTATGAGCTAATAATTTGGAAGTAATTTTAAAATTAGATGACATTTGATTACTTTCTTGATTGACTTGTGTTTCGTCAATGGTTTGTTGCTGTTTAGATCGTTGTTGCTCGTTGACAAGATACATTTTATTGATTACATCCTTTCCAATCAAATTGTTAAATATAGTACGTAAGCGTAAATTATTAGATAGTGTATAATTAACGAGCAAATTTCTTTTCCAGCATATTAGCGTACAATTCTCGCTGGCGGTTATAGTGACTTGAGAAAATTTATTTAATGTATTCGATTGTAATTCTAAATTATTTTCAATCAATGAGACATTATTTTCTTTGCCTGTGCTGTCAATTTTTGATTGACCATCTGATTCAAAAAATGTACAATTTCTTTGATGTTTTACATTTTTCGCTGAATATTGAATTTCATGTTTGTCATTAAACATTCTTTCTTTGAGATTACAAGTTAAATTTTTGTATATTGATAAATTGATCAGTTTATTTGGAGTTTGTCTTCTTGTCGATAACTTATTATTTTCTATATCAATTAGAACTCGTCCACATTTGCGACATTCTTTACGGCTATCTTCATTGCAATTTGGTGAATAAATTTTGTGTGTTTTTTCCGATTTATTGTGACCCAAATACATTTCCACATATTTGAATTCAACTGAATCGATAAAATCATTTGGATAAACGTGATGGAGCAAGATATCACTATACGTAACATCTAATTTTCCCTCTAACAAAATGCCAACCTTTTCATCTATTCGTGATACATTTTCCAAAAGATAATTTTGCCCTTTTTTTAAATTAATTACTAATGAATAATGTGTCAGTGCTTTGAATTCTTTTTTGCTCAATCTGATCGGTTTAAACATAGTTTCATATAATTTGGCAAATTTTTTTGGTAAGCTTGCAGGACTGAGTTTGTAGGTAATATAGATGGAATGCAGAAAATTGATAAAAAGAAATATTGGCCAAAAAAATATTATATAATTAAAGAGGCAGTGATCTTTAATTGATATTATCCATAATACATGTAGTGAACATCCAGTTGCTATTAGAAGTCGAAATAAAAGATTACATATTTGATTCGATGCGTTGTTTGGCATAAGAAAAGCTATGAAAAATAGAAAATTCGACAATTGAAATGTAATTTCTTTGTTTCCATGCCACTCGATACAATTCTAATATTTTTGATATAATTTTAAAGATTAGTTAAATTTTACATTTTTAAAAAATTAACTTACCTTTACATAAGTTAAATTTATAAATTGTAAACTTTGATCTTGTAAATTCATTCTTATTTAATCGATGCACGATGTATTCGAATGTAAACCTTATTTGCATAAATTTGGGTGATTTCAAATTAATTTTAGGGTGAAAATTATTGAAAGTTGGTATTACCAGATACACAACTTATTAATAACTGAATATGTCGAGGTGTCTATCGAAAAAGCATTAGAACACATAGAGTGTATCAACTGAAGACACTTGGTAGTTATGAATGTAAATTTACTTTATAGTTTTTCATTCGTTTGTCGTTTAATATAGAAAGAGATGATTTAAATAGCGAGAGGTTAAAGATCTATTCAACAATTTATAACCTAATTTATTTATTTTTTTTTTTATTTCTCATTCCAATATATAAATTCGAGATCGGCTATATATATTTACAGAAATAATTTGTTTCGTTATGTATTTTTATAATTTTCTCATTTTTGAAAATTCAGATTATTTACTAATTTTTTTGGAATATTTATTTGAGAAAACGATTTCTTTACTTTTATTTTATCGTCTGTTTAAATTTTTTTAAAAATTTATTATCGATTTAAACCCTGCCTAGTAATTTTAAACCATGCTAACCAGTAAAAAAAACTATAGTTTGATATCGATTTACATTCTTTTCAAAATATATTTTCATTTTCTTATATAGTTTTTCTGTATTATTTGCTGTTCACATATGTTCTTCGATTCCACATACTTTGAAGTATTGAACTTTAGAACATTGTTTATTTAAAAAATTCATTTTTTTTAATAGACCAAAAAATGCTTTAGCAAAGAGTACAATTTGGAATTTATAAAATTTATAAATTTTTATTTTATTTTTACGTCTTGAAATTCTTAAAAAGCATATTTATATAATTTTAAAAGTATTGCAAACTTATAATTTATTCAAACGGTACATTATTTATTGATTCATATATTTTTGATGCAAAATTCTATAATTTTTTTTTGTTTAATACATTTTTTGAAAGCCTTTTAATTATCATTCAATGCTCAATCACATATATTCGAAATTTTTATTCGACAACACTTCTTAATCTCCTTTGTATTTTTCTGCTCAACAATTATTTTAAAAATTAAAATATTTTTACATTGTAATTAAATGAAAATGTAACTTTATTTATTTTTTCTTTTATCTTGTATTATTTATTGATATTTAATTGATATTGATTGTCTAAATACTTATTTCAAATTAAACATTAATTCTCTAAGATTATTATTGAACCATTCACAAATGTCAAATTTGATAATTATTTTATTTTATTATAAAAAAAAATAACAAATCTCATCGGCAAATTTATAAGACCATAAATCAGAAATTTTTACCAAGCCTGAAAATCAAAAAACAAATTAAGAAATTAAAAAGCTATCTATTTATTTTTATTTTTTTGATTGATGTAGAATGAAAATAATCAGTTTTAAAAAAATCTGTTATAATTTTATATTCGAAGACTATTTAGTATTCTATATTTAAATTATTAAATTTTATATTCGTCAGTGATATGAATTCATGAAATTGTGTAATCTGAATGCCATTGAAATTTATGAAATATTGAATTAAAGCGATAACAGATGACGTTTTTTTTCTTGAAACTTTTTGAAAAAAAAATTTTTAAAATGTGGAATTCATGCACATTTAAATTCAAAAACTCAATGATTGCGTTTTGGTTTGTGTGTATTTTCGTAATAATTGAACACGTTTTTTTTTTAAATTTTCAAATAGTTCGATGCCTTTCACTCACGTAGTTCAAATTTTTTTTATAGAATTTCAAATCTATGTAAAACTAAATAATAAATAATAAAATTCTTTTTTGGTTTTCTCGATTGCGACTTGAAATTTTTGTATATCGATGTGCTTTTAATTGTGCATTCAATTAAATTAGATCGAAATATAAATAATATCACGTTTTTTTTTGTTTTTATATTTTCTGCGATGATTCTGTGGTTTATTAAAATTTGATTTCAAATACTTGTTCAGCCTCCTTCAAATGTTTTTCTCAGATATTTTCTAAATTTTTTTCTTTAAATTTATAAAACTTAATTAAAATCTTATTTAATGACATGTCTATGTAATATCGAATATTATGAAATATCTTTTTATATTTAAAATGTAAATTATCTTAATCCGTCGTCTGTGTCCTTAACATTTCCTTGTGAATTGTTAATTGTTGAGCCAATTTTTTTGAATTAATAATGCTCTTAATGTTTCTATTTTAAATTTTTTTTACAAGTTTGATTTCAAATATGATAATAAAATAATTTGCATAGTTTTTAATCTGATCAAAATTTATTCATTTATTATTTAATTTTTTTTTTTTTGAGAAAAAAATATTTGCAGAGACACAAAAAGAAAGACAATTAAGTAAAAATTTTTTTCTCACACAAATTGGTTAGTCCTTAAGTGAAATTCGATTGATCAGATAATTGTACTTTTTTTATATTAGAAAATTGTATTCAATAAACATTATCTATTTAAATTTTATAAAATTTTATCCGATTAAAAATTGTTAGTAAAAAAAATCAATGTTTTAAACTTTGGTAATTTTTTTATTGAATCATCTACCTCAACAGTCATCTCTGATTTAATTGCTTCAAATTTTCTTGAATTTTTAGCCATCACAATAAAAATATTCGAAAATATAAAATATTTATAAATATATTATAAGCTATGATTCACATTTTTATCAGGTAAGTAATTTTAAATAAATTTTTAAAATTTTTTTAGTCAATACATTACTAGATTTGTCCAAAGAATTTTTTTTACAATTTCAATAAAAAAATTATCTATTTGAATTTAAATGAAATTAAATTTTCAAGTCATTTGTATAAAATAATAAAAAATAATAGCAAATACATATATGTGAAATTCAAATTAAATTTTCAGAAAAAATATTCATTTTAGTTTCATTTTGCAACATTCGATATGTTTAAAAATTCACTTATTTTGAAAGCTTATCAAAGCTTTGATTCTAGTTTTTTAAGATAGAATATTTTTTTGCTTTTATTTCAATTAAAATACTACTTATGATTTCTAAAATGTGAACAAAATTTTTCTAGCTAAATTTCATTTCGTTTCGACTTTTTAAGTTTATCATTCTCATTGTTAAACCAATTAAAGTTATAATTATTCATTAAATGTTTTTTCTGAAAAATATTTTTCAGAAAATCACCATTCAAGCAGTCGAGTTTTTTAGATTACCTACGAGACTATTGAAATACAATTTTTTTTTTTGTCTCATTAGGTTTTTATGTGTCTTTTATCTTAATTTTTAAATTAAAAAAATAATTCTCGAAATTCTTTTTTTAATATTAATTTTATAATATTGATACATATCAAAATTTAATTCTAGTATAATTATTTATTGTTTATCTTAAAATCAATCATTTTAAGTAATCCATCTCACTTTATTCGAAATAATTAATATGGGAAAAAGAAGTTCTTTTGTTTCTTTTTTAAAAGAAAAATATTTTAAAGTTTCTGACACTCTTTTCGTAATATGTTTAACATAGATGATTTTCTCAGCAATCATTTAAGGTTGACTTAAAATTCGTTTAAAGTCTTTAATTAAAGAAAAAATTTTTGATATATAAATCCGAAAAAATGAAATATTTATCGCTTTTTGCTATTTTTTAAGCATTCTTTATCTTGATCAAAGTTTTAAGAGTAACAGAGGTTTGATCATTATTTTCTTTGTCTATTCAAAAATACAAATTTTTCTTGAAAATTTCAAATATGTAATCTTTTCAAGTACATATTTTGTGCACAATTGTACATTAATGTACAATTTTACCATCAATTGCCAAGTAAATCACTGTAAAGGCGAGCGAAACAGAAAATGAATGTCTTTATTTATAATATACACAGACATGATTATCTTTAAAATAATTTAAGCGTAGCCCACAAAATTAAAAAAGGCTACTTCTTTTTTTATGTGGGTGAAATACACAACGCATTTAGAAGTCAAATTCATATTTGAAATAGAGACAGCCTAATGTCTTAAATCATGCTTTGTGAACTAATATGCAATCGTTTTATGATTAAATTCATTTTATCTGTTTGCGAATTAATTATTTGTGATGATAAAGTTGAATTTCCAAATGCTTTATTTTATATTAGCAAAATTAATTTGCCTATTTTTTATTTGGTAAAATTTCTTTGTTCGAATGAAAGTCGTAAAAATTGAAATTACGCAATCATCGAATGCTTACCTAAACATCTCAAGTTTATTCTCAGTAGCATTCAATTTCAAAAAAAAAGAAAACACATTTCAAGGTTTTTGATAACATCAAAGTCATTTTCAAATTCTATTGTTTGACAACTTTTCACAACTTATCATTCAATTTCTTTTTCTTTTGCTTAACAGGCAATGACTTTCAAAAAATTTGACTACTGACAGTTTTATCTGATATATATAATCTTTGTGTTTTCTGATTTTTGAAAAATTTATTTCTTGACACATCGCTTGTAAGTGATATAGTTTATTTATTAAATATTAATAATAATAATATTGATTCAAGAGAATAATTAATGCAATAAATTTTAGTCATGATTTTTAAGAATCAGAACATTGTTTGATAAAAATTTTTAATTCAGACAAATTTTCAAGCACTATCAACATTTGAATATAAAATTTTATATCTTTTTCTGAAATGGCTCATCTTATTTTTTAGTGCGTGAGTTTTTACGGCGTATTTCGAAGATGGTTTAATGAATTTTAAATTTTTAAAAAATCTTTAAGTTGCCTTATCTCTTTTTCCCCCATTTTCTCAAATGCTTAATCTATAACTATTTAATTTAAAAATATTTTATACATTTGTGGCCTTGGTTGAACCTATTTCAGTTGTTTATATGTTGCCTAATTTTTCTATTGCACAGAAAAAAATTTAAATAAACTTTTTTCTTTTAAACATTCGAATAAAAGGTGTGTAATAGAGAATACGTCATAAAAATTTTCTACAAATACTAATTATAAAGGCAACGTTGTGAAAGAGTGTTATGAAGGTATTTCGAAAGATAAAATTTAGAATGTGCAATTTAAAAGTACATGATGAACTGTACATTTACAAAAGCTTAACTATATCTAATAATGTTTATAACATCCACGATTGATGTATGAACATGAGGGTATGTTAAATAAGCCCCGATAGAGTTCTTTTCATTAAAATAAATGTATGAATAAACTTTAATTTAATTATTAGTGATTTAAACAAGTAATTTTTGTTTAATGATTACTTTCATTAAGCAAAGACATTTTTTAGTCTCTAAGACAAATAAAAGTTTATTTCATACTCAATTGAAGTTTTATTGATTAAATCTGTGTGCATTAATAGTGGCGTTAATTGCCTAAGATTAAAAATTTTGTATTGATCATAATGAAGGCAAAATGATCAAATCTCTTTAAACTTTGGGACTAAGTTATGATTCGGACTTTTACGTATTAAGTCAGTAAAGGTACATTATTATTATAAAAAATTTTCAAGCAATAACTTTTTTGATAATGATTTCCTACTTGAAAATGTATAAAAAAAAAATGTATGAAATTGTTAAGAATTTTTAGTAAGTTGTAAAATACATTGTAGCTAATTTTTAGAAAATATTTGTAAACATATTTTAACAAGTATATCTATAGATGATGGTTTAGATTGGCTATATTTAGTTGTTGAAATAAAAATTGATCAGAAGAAACGAACAAAAATCAAAAAAAAGACTAAAGGCAATAAATGTGCATATTATTTCTATAGAACATAAAACCTAATGCTTAGAATAGTTCATTATTGGCTCTAAAGCATTTGTTTGACTAGTAGTCTAATTACTAGGCTAATATTCATAAAAGATAGTTATTATTCAATAATTATTCACATTAATAGCCGAGAATATTAGTGACATCAATTTTAAACATTTTCAGAATAACAAATTTTTACTTGACAAAAGCATATGATCTCGTATTAGTCTTTTTTATTTAATGCTTTGACAAGAAAAATTAAAGAAAATTCTAAAATTATATATATTTATGTTTTATAAATTTTATTACACCTTTCTTTATGACTTTCAAATTGAATATATCTCGATAATGGGGCACATCACTTAAAAAAAATAACTAAAGTTTGAAATTTTACTGGATTTCCCACGCCATTAGATTCTTAATTAGATTTTTTTTTGTAATCATGCATTCTTATTTGACCTTGCTATCGAATTC
>BLXL01010755.1:0-19974 GCA_023170135.1 Acarapis woodi
TAATCTCTAGCAATCATAACAATTTTTTTTGTAGGGAAAAACAATTATATGTTTGTAAATTTTTTTTCTCAAATCGTGTTCTTCAAAAACATGACTAGGCATTTAAGTATGTAACCTTTTATCAAATAAATATTTCTTTTATTAAACTGCCGACATGAAAATAAATTGAAGGTGATTTTTAATTTTGAATTGTATTTTTTTGATTTACATAATATGATTGCACGTCAAATCAAAATAAAACTGTCAGTTTTTTTCAAATTTTTAGTTTTAGGTCATCGTCAAGATTACATAATTTAAAAGGAAATTTATTTAAATATATTGACGTAAAAGTTTTTTAGAATCACCGAAAATAAGATGCATATTTGCAACACCTTAATTTAAAAAAAAATGATTTTCAAATCACCATTAACTCTTATTTAAAGTCATGATAAACAAATTTTTTTTTTGCTGTAAGAAATCATTGCCTAATATATTAAATAAGCCTTATTAAGGAAATTTCTAAATATTATGTTTGAAATTGTGACCCGAAATTGAAACTATCAATAAAATTAATTTTTTCACTTAGTAAATGTTTTTATTTTTTTTATTTATTTTTTTCTTAAATCGATTCAGTTATTTGCAAATTCAAATAATAATTTCTTAAACAAATATTTATTGACTTCTATTGATCAAATATTCACAAAAAATTTATTGTGGCAAACAGTTTCGAGTATAATAAAAACGTGTGGAATATTTTTGCGTTTTTTAATTATTCATTGCTAAAAAAATTTCATTTTAGAGTTCGTTTTTTTATGATTTTTAGAATCGTAAGATCATTTTCACATCTCTAAACGTTATTGATAATTCAAATTCTTGATATTTGAATTTTAAAAATTTGATTATTTCTAGCTTTAGGTGTGATAAACTGAAATTTCGCTTTATCGCAATTGAAATCAATGCTTTTTTCTTTGCTTTAAAATCGATTGGTAAATTATTGTAATATTTAATATAATTATAGCATAAAGATCTATGAGAATATATTATTTTTTATTCAAAGAAGCGATCTTTCTCTATTTTTTCAAATATCGTATGTTATCGATAAAAAATTATTTAAAATTTTAAAAAATATTGGTGTGGAATTTTTTATTCCTTTAGAATAAAAAATATTGCGCCATGATCTAACTGTTCAACAATAAATAACTATTAAAAATGATATGTTTTTTTTTAAAAACAATAAGCCCATTGAGATTTGATAATGAGTTCACAGATACAAAAATATAATAAATTAAATTTTACAAATTTGATTTCTTTAGATTAGGTAATCTAGTGTCATTTATCCAATAGAAACAATCATTTTGGTTCACATCATATTATTTATAAATGAGAATTATTAAAAATTTTTCGGCATTTTGAATTAATGATTAAAAGATTTTTAAATTGAAATTTGAAAAAAAATAAGTGATTCTTTCTTGATTAATTTTAATATTTTAGAATATATGATCTTTGAAATATCGAAATTCAATGAATTTTTTTTTTATTGTAATAAACGTTTATATTTAATTTACAGTCAGTCTAATATTAGCCTGAAAGTTAAATTAATTATTCAATTATGATGTTTTAAAGGAAGGTTATATAAAATTTACCTATTTATGTCTATTTAAATAGTGAAAATTTTCAAAGAGACTAATATTTGTTAATTATGCTTCAAATATGTTCAACTTAATTATTAATGATTCATTAATAATTTATTAATAATGATTTCAATAAAATTTTTCATTGTCTGCATTAAATAGATTGCATTAAGAAAATAATTAATTAAAATAATCAGTTTAAATCTGCCTAATTCAATAGTGCTTATCCACTTATACTGAATAACTTTTTTTTTATAATTTAAAGTAAATATTCCAATTAAGCTAAATCGAAAAAATCCAATTTTTTAGACTTTAGGTAATTTTCATCATGTGTGTTAAATTAATAAAAGACCGAAAATATACATTTATATAAGTTAAAATTTTTTTTTTTTTTAATTAAAGAAAAAAATTTGCCGATTAATTTCAGACACTCTTGCGTCTATTTTACCATATTATTTGAAATTTTTAATGGATCGTGTAGGTTATAGAAGAACTGGATCAAAAAATTTAATTCTCATCTATTTACTCAATATTTGAATCATTGATATTTTTTAAAATTCAAAATCTTGTAGAAAATCTAAAAAAAATTTGAGATTAAATATTTCACACGATTATATATTATCTATCGTTCTATTTTATAAAAGATAAATTATTTGTTTTTCAATTCAATTTTAGTCTATTTTTCAGGTAAAATTGAAAAAAAAAAATTTTTGCAAATCACAGTCTGAAAAAAAAAATTACAAAAAATTATTTCACGATTCTTTATCACAGAATCTAGTTATAATCAAATAATTGGTGAAGAAGAAAGAAAATATTAGCTTACGATATCGACAAAAACCCATAAAAAATTTAGCAATTTTAAAAAATTATTGGAATTGACCAGAAAAAATTGAAAAGGAAAAAAAAAAATTTAAAAATATTATATATATAATGGTAATAGATTCAAATTGATTCAAAAAAAAATTTATTATCACGAAACTCGGAATGACCTAATTGACAATCATAAAAATTTTCGTCAATTATTTGCAATTTCGAATATTTTTATAAGAATTTACATTATTTTTCATTGTTATTTGAATAGATTAAATGGTGTTTTCAAATTTTCGGACAATTTTCGCGTTTGAATAATTAATTTATTATATTTCTTAGTAATACTAAAGAATTAAATATAATTTAATCGTCATACATAAAAATTTTTCCAGAATTCGATTTATCATGAGTCAATTCTAAAAATAGTCGAGTTAAAAAAAATAAGAAAAATTGGAAGAAAAAAAATAATCGTAAAAGCGGAAGAAAGTTATTAATCAATATTATAATTGAAATATTATTTAAAGTGGATTAATAACAATTTTTTTAAAAATATTTCATGACATTTCTGCCCACTCCCACATAAGTGATAGAAAATTCCTAAATTTGAATTTTTTAATTTTAATTTATTATTTTAGATATATTTTTAAAAGGCAAGCAGAAGTGATTCAGGTCAAATCAACTTTATTTAAATAATCTACAAGTTCAATTTTCGAGATTTACATTGCTAATGTAATTCTTGATCTCTAAGTGCTAATTAATACAATAATCATAATACTCAATCTTGTACTTTAGGCCATTTTTATCTCTATAAGTTTAAAAGATTAAATTTTTCAAATATATTTTTCTGTTCTTTATAAATAAGGTTTGAAAAAATATTTTCAGTTATATTATTTTATTTAATTTCGAATGTGTTTAAGCAATTTATGAGAATGATAAAACATAAATTAAAAGGTTCTTTAAACTTTTAGTTTTCATTAATTTTATTTCATTATTATTATCATTATTTTTTAATATTCGATATTATAATAATAATGATTGAACGCAAAATTTCATTTTTTTTTATATATATGGTCATGTGATTATAAGAAATAAATAGTAATAATAATAAATAAAAGATAAAATAAAGAAAATTAATTTTTACAAAAATTGTGATAACTTATTTAGATTAGGTAACAAAATTTATTAATCAATTAATAAGCTTAATTATGTAAAGGAAAATAGATTTTAATTATTCTACCTGTGTTTGAATTAAAATCTATCTCGGTTTTTTTTTTGAAACTCAGGAAAAAATTGTCTTTTTTTCCACATAAATTAAATGATTTATTTACAAATTATGTTCTGTAATTTATTTTTACCTTTGAAAAATGTGTGATTTTTTGTTTAAAAAAAAATAGTCAATCTATGTGCCGTATAAAAATTTATCTTAATGAATTTTCCTTAATTTTAATTTAAAAGAATTCATTAGGATTCTATAATAAATATTTCGATCATATGTCTATCTATTAATAAATTTTTTTTTTGCTCAGATTGTTCATTTTAAATATCTTCTAGTTTGTTGCATCTTGAATTCGTTTAAGCAAAATTTTAGAAGAATAGATTTCGATTATTATATATTACAAAAAAAAATTTTTAGATTTTTTTAAAGTCTATTCTAAAATCATAGACTTTAAAAATTTATCAAGAATTATTAATAAACTTATTAGGTGTAAATGTTAACGAAATATCTCTCTAAAAACCGAGAAAAAAATTTTAGTGTTTTTATTAAAATTTTAAATACAAAATTACACAATCAGTGCTTAAAATATCTATAAATATTTATCTAGAAACCAAACTCGTAAATTTTACAAAACTTATAAAAAAATTTATAATTTTTATTTTTACGATGTTTGTAAGGAAAATGAAAATTTTCAAATCAATAGGACAGATTTGATTAAAAATGGAATCTGAAAATGATATTTATTTAGCAATTAAAATTATTTGAAAATATTTTATATAATTTTTCTTTATCGTAAATATTAAAATGTGAATTCGATGAATTTTTCTTTATATTTTAGAAAAATATGTATCGATAAAAACCTGTCTGGTTTGATATCTTATTTCGGCTCATCTAAAAAATTTTATTTGATTGCACTTTTATAATTGACACATTTGACAGATACATTTGACCAATGAATTGATTTTGAACGAAATTCTCTCAATATCGAGTGCTAATGTGCTTGAAAAGTTGATTGTTTAAAAAAAAATTTGCGTTTGGATCTTGAAATTTGACTGCAAATTTGTTTAAATTTATTTTTTAAAATAAAAAAATTGGACGATGATTATAAAAAATTTTTGATAAAAGCATGGATATTTAAGACTTTATTTTAAATATTTGATCGCAACATGATTGAATAATTTTTGCTATTTTATTTAGAGATGTTCAATTTAAAAATGTTTTCATTCGCTTGATAATTTTAAAATTTTAGTTCACAGTTTGTGAATGCTTGAAAAGAAAAAATTTTTATCAATTGCAAAAGAATTTAAAAAAACTCTCTGTCAAAGTAAATTATATTTATAATTTTTTAAGCAAATAATCTAAAATTCTTATCGCCAATAGATAAATATCTAATGATATCGATATTTATTTATCAGAAAAATTTTCGGAATTCAAAAGCACTTAAATATTTTCGAAAAATATTTAGTTAAGAAAATTAAAAATTTTTAATGACTAAAAAATAATAAAATTGACTGTTTTTTGACTGTTTTTTAATAAAGATTTTTTTTTAATAAATATTCTCCTACCAATAATTTTCTTACGTAATAAATATTAAAAAATTTTTATTCAAAAGATATTCCAGGTAAAATATATATAAAATTTTCAAGTAGGAAAAATGTGCAAAAAAATTTTTATCTTCATTTTTTTATATTTTGAGATCGAAATCAAAATTTTCAAATATACACAAATCGATTGTTGATTCAATCATTAAATAATGTTTTACGAAAATATGAGTTTTTTTTTCAAAATTTTTTCTCATGCAGTTTACTCTTTATAGATAAAATTCACAAAAAGAATTGTATGTACCGATAAAAATTGTCAACATGTCATTTTACTAAAAATGAGGTAAATAATAATTATTCATGAAGCTGTAAATTCGGTGCAACAAGTGACTATAGTGCTGTTGCGAATACTAAACGACACAGAAAATTATAAAAATCGAATTCGAAATGCACAGTCACGCTTGAGTGCAATTCAAACTAAACATGGATAAAAAAATATTAAGAATAAAATTCGAACGGCCGATATGTCGGAATTATACATAAAGAGAACAAAAATTTTGTTCAATTTATTTCAAATAAATTTTTTTCAATCTAAATTATGGCATAATAACTTTAAATGAATTCAGAAAAAAAAGAAATTATCAATTGTGTTAATTCAATACTGATAATTTAATTCATTTAAGGGTGAATTCTATTATTTCAGATCAGCAAGTTCATTCAAAATATTATTAGCCTATCGCATCCAAAGTATAAATGTGTCTAACATTAGGTACTTTTATTCATTATAAAAATAGCATTTTAGTTTTCAATTGAAAAATTTACTTTATTTTAATTTACTGATCATGAAAAATTTCATGACTTATTTGAATGATGATGAATTTCTATATATTTGACTTGATGAAAAATACTAAAATAAAAGATTAATCAACAGTTTGAACTCAAATAAAAAAATAAAGTGAATCAAACATTGTATAAAATAATTCAAACCAATATATTAATAAAAAAGATGAATAACCTTAGTAATTTTAAAATTTTCAATCTAAAATTATATTGAAAATTTGAAAAAAATTTACAGAATCATAACAATTTTTACTCAAGAAATATTCAAGAATATTAATGATATCTTTACAATATTTGTATTGATAAATAGTCTAATGAATTGAAATGCAAAAAAATGTGTCTTCGAATCAGTCAATAAGCCCAAATTTCATAATTGTGAAATAGATCATTTTTAAATTATTTTGTTTAAAGAATATAAAAAATTTACGAATGATTTAATTGCATAAATAATGCTTATAATTCTATTAACTAGTTCATTAATAGCTAAAAAACTTGAGAACGGTTTAGCAAGCACCGATTACTAATTACTATAACTAAAAGTTGTTTTTCTAAAGTTATTAAATATAGAAAAAAAGCTTAAAATAAAGTCAGAATAAATTTTCAAGTTCTAAAAAAATGAATTTTTTTATATATGCATTCCCATTAAAATTGGTTATCGTGTTCGAAAGATGCGCTGAACACATTAAAATTTAAAGAATTTTTATAATTTTTTTTACTCTTTTCAAATATGCTTTAGAGTCATCACAAAAATTTTTTATCATGAAGCTTGAAACATAAAAATAAATTAAATCGTAACTGAAAATTCTCTAATTTTTTCTCTAATAGAATTCGGAAATATAAAATTCAATTTTGCTTATAAGAACACACATTTAAAAATTATGTCGAAAAATTGATTATCCTGTGTTTATTATTTGTTCGGCCCTTAAACAAATAAGAAATATTTAAAAAACTTCTTAAATTTTATTTTTCTTCGGAGTTTATTTAGAAAAATATAATTTTAGTTTAGAATAATTTGAAAATTATTTTAAGATATTAAAATAATAAGATATTGTTAAAAGATGCTAAAAAAGAATTGATATAAATAAAAGTTAAAAAAATCTAAACATAACAAGAAAATTAGTTATGGAATCTGTGGACTGATTCAATCATTATAACTATATAAGCTGAGTATCCGTTGCTAACAAAGCAACTTCCTTGATTATTGAAATCAAAAATGACCTTTTCTTCTCTTTATATATTAATTGTCTCTATTTTTTTTTTTGAAAATAGTGATTTAAATATATAATCTGACTTTAATTTTTTACCTAAAAATGAATTTGATAATTTTTTTCTTGAAATGAGTTTTTGGCTTTCAAAAGAATATAAAATTCTGGAATATTTTTTATTCTCATTTCTTACAAAATAATTTATAATTCCATTACCGCTTTTTAATTATTTAATTATGAAAAAACTTCACCATTTTTCAGACAAAACTTTTTTCGGTCAAAATTTGGCGAATATTGACTAATTTTTCAAAAAATTTTTCTTTAAAAAATCAATCATGTTTCCCAAAGTGTATGCACTTTTTTTTATTAAAACAGTTATAGTTTTCAAAAGAATCAATTGAATGCTTCATCATATGTTTTTTATGGTTAAGTGTTGTCTATCAAATGGCTTTTCAACTTAAAAAAGTAGTTTTATAAAAAAATTAATATTTTATTTCGATTCGGTCAAAATAATTAATCTACGTATTTTATAGGTACATATCTGTTTTGGGATAATTAATTATATTAATACGATTAAACCTGTAATTTCAAATTTCTGTTTTTGGATTCCTGTTTCTTCGATTTTTATCTGGTTTAGTGTAAGAGTGTGATTTCAATTTTTTTATTTTTGTAAACTTTGAATTCTCCAAAATTGTAAGACTACGAAATTTTGTATAACTATAGTTCGGATTGTAGCTAATGTTGTACAAAAAGATTTTATTTAGCCTGTTGATCGAGAAAAATATTAGTCACAACTAAATAATTTTATTCCGAATTTTGATTCTGTTGTCGTATATTTTATTTAGATTACAATCTAAAATTGTTCTAAAATCACCAACGTTTGATTTAGTGGCACACATATCACATATAATTAACATAATTTTGTCTTCATCGTAAAATGAATCTTCAAGTCTCTAAAAAATTGGCCAAAATTAGTCTTCAGTTAATTTTAATAGACTAGTAGCTTAAATGAATGAAATAAATTGCAATAAATTATTTTCGTTTTGCAAGTAGAATTTTTTGAAAATTTATGCATTAAATTTGCTTTGCATCCTTAAATATTCATGAAATTTCATTTTAATGATACTAAATTTGATTAACATTAATCTCATAATATTTATGAAATTATAGCAAAATTTATATTTTCCATTTGTATATATTTTGACTAAATTGGCCAACTTACGGCAGATACATTGAAAATTGTTATTCTGATATTTTTCTCATACTGATAATTGTTTGTGGATGCCTATTATTTTTTATTTGGTCGAAACTATTTTCATAAACTCCTCTATACCATTATTTGATTTTATTAATTTTATTTTTAAGTTTAATTGCTTTTTCATACAACTTTTATACGAAAGAAAAATCTTGTGTACCGGAACTTTTGACCACATATCTACTAAAATCACCTGCAAACACTTCTCTTGTATGGTAATTTTACATCTTTCTTTATGACGCATAATTGTCAGTGTAAACGTTTTTAAATTTTTTCTTTTATATTAAGTCATTTTTTTATTAGTATAAGATCTAAGATATTCATCTGACCCAATACGGAATGCAATGCAAAAATTCATCCGCCAAAATTTTTGTCGCATTTGAAATGTTCATTGCATTCACTAGAATGTTGGAGAACTCTATGAGTGACTTTCATAAAATCCTATCAAATAAATCTTAAATTAAGATTTATTTTATGAAGGCCTCTACTTATTTGTTTCTTACTTGTTTCGCAAAATAAATAAAATTTCCTGTTGCTCTTGATCTCATAATTATAATTCTATTTCATCCATCCATCGTTATCAAACTAGACTTATCAATTTGTAAATATGACATATAACTCAACGGTGCATCTAGGTTATAAATCACCTATTTTAATGTATACATATATTCATTTTTGTTTACGAAACGATACTTTCTCACTCTTATGCAATTAGTTTTATGTTAATATCATTCTTTCATAGTTGTTTTTTTATTTCGCACTCTACTCATACTGCCAAATTATTTATCAAACTTCTCACTTTTCTGGTTTATAAGTATATTTTACTGGATTTCAGATTCTTTGCGATTCGGTAATCGATGTAATGGTCTATAAAAGATCCCATTAGCCATAGTTTTATTGATTTGTTGATTTTTCATTAATTTCCGATTCCTGATCATTTATCACTCTTCAATCCATCAATTGGCTAGATATTTCCATCAATAAATACACTTTAGTATTTGCGATATTTATGATTTGATATACAGCAGCATTTACATATTGTACTTGTCTACCCAATTTTCTGTCTCTTTTGCTTTTTAGCTAACTTTTTATTTCAAATAAATGCACAATTTAGCATCGTCAACCTATTACTTTTTTTTTTATTAAAAGATGTTGCTTTTCATTAAATTTTCAGCAATAAATTCTAATGTTGGATCTTTCTAACTGAAGACATTTGTCTGTATTTGGTCATATTTTCAAGTATGAATGTACAAAATAATTCGACAAACGATTCTGGCACTTGATTTGAAAATAGTTTTCTAAAATCGCCAATTCTTATAAATCAAAAACTAACTCATTCTATATATATTCTTTCTGTTTATTATTTATCAATTTTGTAATTTTACATAAATTTTTTAGTTTTTTAACGTTTTATTTCCTTCAAAATATTTTTCCAACTTTTATGTTGTTGATACGATGTCTTTTCTTTCTTGATAAATTTTCGAAAAATTCTAGTATGCTTAGATCAAAAAAATCTTGACATTTGCTATCACAGTCCTTTTATACAAAATCTTCATAATATTTTTCATCTATTCGTATTCAACAATTGACCATATATAATTTTAAAAAACTTGATCAATCCGATCAATTTGTCTCAAAGAGCTCAAATGAATTTACCGTAAAAACCAATAACTTAGTGGAAATTTGGTTTCTATAACGAAGACATTTATTCACTTTCTATAGTTTCTTATTGCAAAAATTAGGATTACAATTTGCAAAAACTTTAAAAAGAAACGAAGATGAAAAATAAGATGTGAATGATGAGAAAAAATAAATCAAATCTATTATGCATTCATATTTGAATTTTCTTTATTTATATGACTTTTCATCAACTATTTCTAAAAGAATACCTATACAATATATTACAGATGGTCAGACATCTGTCATCAAATCTAGATCTGTTGTCTCACAAGAAAATAAAATAAAGTTAAATATCATCAACGAAAGTATTTACTTACACAAAGTTTTTTTAGATTTCAGTTAGCTTTATTATGAAAATGTTAAACCTGAATATATCAAATATATCATGTAAGGGCAAAATAATTTGTAAATTATTTGCTTAAAAAAAACTTTATTCTAAGAAAACTTGTATTAATTAGAAACTTTCAACCACATTTGCAAGCTTTAAGACACTACTAATTCTTTTTAGTGCTTTAAACTTTGCTAATATTAATGTCTCACATTAAATAACTATTCGCAAATCTTATCAGAAAAAAGTAAAATTATATGATAATAAAGATTTTAGATGATGGCGTCTTGTCTAAAAAAAGCATCCAATCGAATAGAATTTTTATTTAGTTGACTAAAGAGCTATCTATTCATCGTATATGAATATATATATATATATCTTAGAGATATTCAAATAATTGAATTTATAACAATGGTCGAGATCGAGTAAAAATTTGAATCAAAAATTAGTTTCAAACGTAATTTTCAAAAACCGTGCATACATTTTTGCAGATAAAAGGGCATTACGATATTGTTTAATATAATCTTCATTTAAATAAAAGAACAATATTTTGCTTGTAATCAAATTTATTTCTCAAAATAACTATCTTAGATAATTGAAGAAAATTGTGCATTTTCTAAATCGAGAGAAAAATTTCGAACATTTATTCTCAAATACATAAATTTATATGAAAATATATTTAAATTTTAGATTTTTTTATCAATGAGGATAAGTAAGCTGTTTATCTTGTAAGCAAATTCAAAAAAAAAAAATTTCTGCGACTTACGACTTACTGCAAAATTCAGGACAATATTTCAGTTGATTTATTTTCCATAATGGACATATAATTCGCACATTTTTTGTGAAAATCCCATGCTAAAAAATTTTATATAAAAATTTCTTTAAAATAACGATCTGTAAATAATAATAAATTCAATAATATAAGTTTTTATTTTTTGTCACAAATTGCTAGCAAAGTAGTAATTTTATTATTAGATAAATAGTGATTTAGATATCGAAATTTATTGCTAAAATATTTCAAATTTGAATAATTTCTGAAATTGATTCAAAGTTAAATAAAATTTGTGCTCGCAAAAATGTTTACACGACATTTTTATTTATTACTTATTATAACTTGTAGGTGAAAAAAAAATAGCAGAAAATAAATTTTAAAAACAATCAAGCATAAACTCTAAATAAGAAATATAAATTAAAATTCATCATTCGCCATCAAGTTAGGTATAATTTGAAAAAAAAAAGTTTATCATCTCGTGTATCCCATTACTTAAAATTAAATTCGTCGAATCATAAATATTTTTCATATTCAAACGATAATTTTTTTCATTTATCAAACAAAATATAAAAATACCGTTGAATTGTTGTCTTCATAATTGTTGAATTCTTTTTTTCATTATTAAATTTTTTAATAATCTCACTATCGCCTTTTTATTTCTTGGGCTTTGACCAGTAAAGAAGGTTAATCTAAAACTAAAAAGCACTTAAGGTTACTTCTAGCAATCATAATCAACAAGAATTTCACATAAATCATCATCATTTTTTTAAATGATAATTTACAGCCTACCTTTTTCTTATTAGATCTATTTATACTGTCCTTTCGAATGAAATCAAAATTTCAAGAATTTTTTTGCTTATTTCCTCAAGATCATTATCTGTAAATTACTCTCAGTATCCTATAAAAAGCGAATTAGTCATTTGTTTCCGAGGCAATATTTTTAGATGATTGTGTACGATTTATCGAAAATTCGAATTCTTTTTAGAGCTCACTCTTACTTTCAATTGCAAATTTTAGAAAAATTAAGTTTATTATTTTAATGAATTTTGACTTTTTCATAATTTTTTTTCACTACACTTAAAATCAAAACTGTAAAAAAATAAATTTGTCTTCGAGTTTGAAAATTGAAATTTTAACAAAAAAAAACAAAAACCAATCTAAAAGTCATGAATATTGTCACAGCATGTGTCACTGACTAGAAAAATATTTTCAAAAAAAATATTTATACAATTAATTAAATTTTATCGTTTTAAAAAAGACGATTGAGAGAGTTTTTATATCTTGAAAAGATCAACTTGTTTGGAACAAAGATAGAAAACAAGATTGATTAAACAATATAATAAATAATTCTGTTTTAATAAACGGGAATTAGATTCATTATATTACCAGAAATGTCAGCCAAAAATTTTCTGAAATATTTATTTCATAAGATTCAATTCAACCTGATCAAGAAGGGAATGTCTCAAATTTTTCGACAGTTTTTCAAAACAAAGAAATGCATCAACATGCAATAAATGATATAATCATAAAATTTTTGGCCACCTTCATCAGGCAAATAAATCTGTAAACTCGGTCTTAAATAAATTCTTGAAAATAATTTACTTATTAATATTAAATACTAATAATTTAACTTACTTGTGTCTTGCGCACTTTTCAAAAAGTATATTGAAATTAATATTATGAAATAGTATGGCTTTCATTGCCCTGTCTAATTTAAAATCTCTGTTATATGGTCACTACTTTTGAATATGGCATCTTGAAATCTAATTTTGGATTCCTCAAAATTGATCTTTTTACCGATTTGAATTTATTGAAAAACTTATTGAAAAAAAAAAACAAATGGTAATAATCTTTTAGCTGTATCATTTTTATTGAAATAGAAAAAATTTAGAGATTATCCTGGTAGAAAATTTCGCCGATACTGGTTGAAATTGATAATTTAAAATGTTCTGGGTGCAAGCTCACATTTTTTGCTTCTCGTTTGGCGACTTAAAATTCAAATATGAAAACATATATTAAGTTTTTAGTTTTTTAACAAAAAACTTAAAAGTTAATGATCTAATGCATGCTTTAGAATTTTAAATGGTCAAGCTTTTGATAAAGTTCTGCATGAATTATGCCAATCGAAAAAGCAGAAGTAATTGATCTAGATTTGATGCCAAAATTATTATATGCTTTCATTCATATTTGAAGAGCAAATAAAGCAAGCAAAAAATAAAAAAATAATATCATCAAAATATTACAACTATTACTTTATTTAATCTCAATAATTGCGAAATTATTAGAATAAGGGTTGAACATAAATCAGTCTTTTAATCCAAGAATATTGATTACTGAATTTTTAATAGGTCATCAAGCTGATTTTCTAGCATTTTATATCATTTAAAGAAAGTGATACAAATATTAAAAATTATTATTTCATTTTAATACTTACGCAGATCATCAAAGACCTTACCCATGTTCCTTTTCATGTCATAATTCACTATTACCAGTGTTTTTGATATCTCGAAATTTCTCGTCTAAATGAATCATCTAAGCCTCTATATCATAATCAATATTTATATTTATAAATCTAAAATCAGGATCATTGAGCGAAATCTTCAATTTTTATCAAATATTTTATAATCNNAAAAGGAAAATAAAAAATTTTAAAGCCTGATGCAAATAAAAGTAATTTTTTGATTTTCAAATACACCATCCATTTATAAATCTAAAATCAGGATCATTGAGCGAAATCTTCAATTTTTATCAAATATTTTATAATCGTCTTTTTGATTTGTAATCTATTATATATCATCTAGATGAATACTTAAAATCACAATTGCATTATCATTAATCTTATTATATATCGGTCATCAAGGCTCTATTCAATTCCAAACTCTAATGATTTCCTTTTTAAGTAACTAATTCGAAAAATAGCTTTGCTGCCCTGACGCAATTCATAATAATGCTATATTGAATTTTTGAATATCTTTTATTGATTGCTAAATATGACTACATGTGTTCTCTTTTTTATGGCAGAGAAATAATGACTATCAATATGATAATTCTCTAATTAAATAATCTTTAATACCTTAGATTCTCGTTGAACATATCTAAAATTTATCATCGGGTGCATATTCTTCAATTTCTGTTTATTCATAATTAACATCGCCAGACCAGGTTTTTGAACCAACAAAATGATTCGTCTAAATTGTGGCTTTTTAAATCATTTCATCACGATAATCATTTTGTGGTTTCATTTAATCTTATAATCGAAAATACCATCTTCCATAATATCTAAATTATCTATAAATGCTATTATCTGCATTTTGATTGTTTTCATTTAAATACAACTGATTTTTAACAATTTAATTTTGTTTCTTGTCATTTTAAATACCATAATTTTAGGTATTGTAAGGTTATATAATTATACACTTGTGATCCATCAAATTTGCGGCAAATATTTTTCAATCAAACAGATAACCTAAAAATGTATTTAAATGACTTCAAGTCTTTGTTTCGCTATGATTTAAATTTTCATTGATCATAATTAAATTTCGAATTTCTACAAATCAGTATATTTTTCTTTAATTAATTTGAATAACATTGAAATCAGTCTTATTTACAATTCAAAGTATGCAATAGAGGATAAGGCCAAAATTCATATTTTAATTTTTTTTCATTATAAAAAAAAATCATAATCTTAAATTGCTTTATTTACTTCTTAGCAATATTAATTCTGTTTAATTTTTAGACTTATTTAAATATTGACTAACGGATTAATTTACGAGTTTAGCACTACTGTGAAATCCCAAGGCTTTTTAGATAAATATAGTTATTTCTTTATACAATTCTTGTATGACATAAATGCCTTAAATACCTGTAAGTTTGACTGTGAAAGATATACCATTATAAATTTACTAAAACCATCTACTGATTATAAATAGTATCGATTTTTTTCTGAATTATATAAGCGTATGACTTCTAACGATTTTACTCACTTTATATGATCAGTAAGTTTGATTTTTCGATCAATAATGTATTGCATTCGCTTAAAGAATTGTCGGCAGTTATTCGAATACAATTGGAAAATTTTCAAGTTTATGTTTTTAGTGCGTTTCAGTCGAACACCGAAAAATTCAGTTCTTTAGATTTGATCACTAATATATTTTTTTGCTCCTTACATAATCTAAAACTTCTCTCTGTTTTATTTTTTGCAAATCAATCTCTAGTCTTTTACATTGTTGGTAGCCACTTTTTTTAATTTTTTAAACTTGCTAAAGAAATCTGAGATGTTTTGGTTTATTCGAATCTTTGCATTGTTAAAAATTGTCTTTTCATAAAGGATCTCTCATCAAATCTTTGTGCATAGATAAATAGACGAAAATTTTGTTATCATGAAATCGCCATGTTTTTTACTACATTTAATACATCAATCAGATCATTTTTTCAATTTTTACACTGAATTAACGATTAATCCCAATTTTTTTTAAATTTTTTTTTTTTTTCAATTTTATCATTGTAATGATTTTTATTATAAAATTATGATTGGTAATAATTTTATGAATTTCGAATGAAAAAATATGCAACGATAAATATTTTAAAAAAGAATCTTCTTATTATTTTTTCGAATTGATAAATAGAACTTACTAAAAAATGATTTTTTAGAATGTATAAGATTTTTTTTTTACTTATAATTTATTACATTGCATTTGTTTCAAAAGAAATTTAGTATAATAAAGGTAAGAAAATTTATAAAAATTAAAAGCACGCATTATAGTACTTTCTCTATTGAACAATGGCCTGAATCGAAAATTCATTTTCAATAAGAAAAGATTGATTAAATCATCAATTGAGTTTAATCACTATCAAATTGTTTCAATTTTTAATTACAGCAAATAAATAATTTGTTCTAAAACAATTGAATGGTTTGTTTGCTTTTTGTATGTACTTTTATTAAAATGCTTGTACAGTTTCAGAAAGCTTCATTTTTTAAAATTAACAATACTGTGTGTGCAAAAATGGACAAATTTATTGTAAAAGATTCTACAAATTTTTTATTAATTTGCTTTTTATTTTTTTTTTTTTTTGACGCCTGATGAATTTCTTTCATTCGAAAAAAAAATCAAAGATCAGATTCTAATTTAGAATAAGTAAAAATACATAATTCAAAATATTTCAATTGGCAAGAGCATGACTAAATAATTAAATTTGAGATTTGTAATATTTGTTATCAAATCATAATTACAGTTCTATAATATTCTTTAAAATTTCAAACCATGAAAGTGTGAAAAGAATAGTTCACTCACCTAAATTCGCATTTGATTCACACTAGTAATATTTTTTGTAAGTCTCGTTAATGAACAGGATTTATATTAAGATGCATATAACTTGATTTAATTGCGAAAATTTTTGTTATAAATTTATCTCGAACTAGTCAGAAAATTACTATTTCTAATAATAATCAGATTTTAATAAATATCTAAGTTTAAATTTTGAAGAAAAAGATTTAAAAATTGAAAGAAATCATCGAAATCAAAATTTGCCATAAATAAATTTGATTATCTGATTTTAATACACCAAATATTTTATCTAACGGATTCAAATGGCAAATACGATTCAAATCAATCTCATGTGGTTAAAAAAAATATTTTAAATTCAATTTTTCGTTCTTTATATTTTGATTAAACGTTTTTTTAAGTCTTTATTTGATAACTTCTATCTAGTATATTTGGTCACAAATAATTTTTTTACACTCATAAGAAGGTATTAATATCAGCAGTAGCATCAGAAGTGGTTAACGTACTTATTGAAAAATAAAAAAAACATTATTTTGGCTTTAGTGTATCGAAAAAAAACTAAAAAGGTTACTGTACTTTTTATTGTAATTTATTAAATTTATCTTTACTTTTTTTTGACTTTGGAACATTATTTTCATGTTTAAATAGAACAAAATTTCCAAATACAGTTTGCCTTGATACTGTTTTTTTTTTTATTAAAAACCTCAAACTAATAAAGTGCATTTTTTTTTATTTTTTTTGTGAACATATTTGAACTATTTCAAGAAAATTTAGTAGAATTGAGTGGTAAATTTTTTGGTTTCATTTAAACGGTAAAAATTTTGATTATAATTTTACATATTATCGAAGTGAATAATAATCATTTGAATTTCTGAAATTTGTGATTACAACTTTTTAGAATCATTAAATTTTTTATTCTAAAATAAAAAAAAATATTCAGAGTCTATTTTTTTTCTGAAATAAATTATTTTATTTTAATACATTTTTAATTTATTTTAACATTTTTTTCTTTCTTAAATTCGCACATAGAAATTAAATTAAATTTTTCCAGAAAGAGCTGTTTACTGATTCAATTTTATTTAAGATTGAACCATTCTAATACTAATATTTAAAAAAAAATAAAATAATTTGTGAAATGTGTTATCAAATTATTTTTGATACATGAAATTTTATCTCGATTAATTTAAAATATTTTTCATATTATATTTTTAGAGGAATCTTCAAATGAATAATAGTAAGTCTTGATTTTAAATTTTCTATCGCAGATTCGATCAATAATTTCGACTAAAAATAATATTGTTATAATTACTTTGTGGAAAAAATAAATTATTCAACACATTTTTTATTTTCCACTAATAATGTGTATCACATATAAATTAGGCGGCCACATAAGAGTTTTTAATTTAGAAATGTAATTTTTATTTTTAGCTTTGAGAAAATTTAGCATGCCTATATAAAAAAAATGATAAATTGTTAAAATTTGAGAAAAATAATAATTATGAATTTAGAAATTTAATATAGATTTTTTACTATTATAGATATTGAAAAAAATGATTTACATATACATAGTACTTTATTGAAAAGTTTACTGCAAGTAGTGACTTTCATTTAATACATTGAATAATGGTGGTCGAAATATTTAATTTTTTTACACCGAAAAATATGGAAAAAAAAATTTATTTCTGAAATTATCTTAACAAAGAATATTATTACAAAAATTCAATTTAAAGCAAAATAAATAATTAAATTAATCGATTCATATATAATTTAAAATTTTGATTTCTGAAACTTTAATTTTGACAAAAATCTTGTGTAGTTTGAATTTTTTTGCTTAGAATTACTTTAAAGTCAAATGTGAATTATTTGAATTCATTTTTATTCCTAATCAAATTTCGATAAAATTTTGTTTTTTTTGAAATCAAAAAAAGATATTCACTATAGTAGTGTCACCATGTGATTTTTTTTGAAATTATGAAATATTATTGACAATAGTATATTTCATCGAAAATTTGTTTGATTATAGATGCGTAAACTGATCAAATTAGTTTTATTTCAAAGGGCAAGTGTATAATTTTATTGAAAAAAAAATATGACAATTATGATTTATTGCAAATTAGAATAATTGTTTAAAAATTTTAGAAAATATTTTTAAAATCACTATGTATTTTTCAAAGAAAGAAAATGTTATTTTTTTAATCTGAGATATAAGATAAAAAAAAAATATTCACTAAAGGCGCTTTGTTTTATAAATGGATGGTGTATTTGAAAATCAAAAAATTACTTTTATTTGCATCAGGCTTTAAAATTTTTTATTTTCCTTTTAGCTATGCATGGGCAAGTAAGAAATACAAAACTATAATTTTAATATTTCGGTTCGAACTTGAATATTTATTTTAGAATGTACATATATCAAAATGATTATTTTTTTTTATTGGCAAGTTTTCAAGTAATAAGAAATTTTTATAAACTCATTATTAAAGGTATATGGTAATTTTAATTTTTTATTACTAATATTAAAGGCGATATTACAATTTCGAAATTTAAAATTTAAATTTACTAGTTTTGGCTAATGCAAAAGATATTCTTTGTCTAAATAATCGTTTTTTTAATGACATTATTCAAGATGACTGTCGAATAATCTTTTCACAGATATAAGTTTAAAGTAATAATTTTTGAGAATTTTTTATATTTTTTATGCTCAAACAATTCTAAACAATTTTTGTTTTTGTCATGTTTTTTTCAATTCGAATATCTTCAAAAAAAATAACTTGACCATTTATTTGAGAATTTTTTCATTTTAGAATGAAATTAAATTTCTTTTTTTAAGCAACCTTATTTTTTATTAATTCAATTTATTTCGAGTTTATCTAAATATATTTGTTTTAATTATTATTTTATTTTTTCAAATCATGATAGAAATTAAAATAGACAAATTAATGAATACTAATATTATACTTAATCAGATCATTTGAAATCAAATTTCGATTCTCAATCATAGGTTTTTAAAATAAAATAATGGATATAAAAATTAATATAAAATTCAGAAATGTAAATTTAATTCTTTTTCCGTATAAAATTTGTTTAAAAATATTTTGACTGTGTGAAATTTTTTAATTTTTTTTATAAATGTATATCTATCACTAAAAACCAATTTAATTAAAAATGATACTGATTAAGTATAATATTAGTATTCATTAATTTGTCTATTTTAATTTCTATCATGATTTGAAAAAATAAAATAATAATTAAAACAAATATATTTAGATAAACTCGAAATAAATTGAATTAATAAAAAATAAGGTTGCTTAAAAAAAGAAATTTAATTTCATTCTAAAATGAAAAAATTCTCAAATAAATGGTCAAGTTATTTTTTTTGAAGATATTCGAATTGAAAAAAACATGACAAAAACAAAAATTGTTTAGAATTGTTTGAGC
>BLXL01010756.1:0-15476 GCA_023170135.1 Acarapis woodi
ATGAAATCAAAAACTTGTTAGTGAAAGACAACTTTATATTTAATATTTGTTTAATAATTGTCGCTGAATTTGATTTATAATTGATTTTATTAATTATTTATCATTACGTATTAAACAAATATTCATCTTTTATGGTAGAAATTTTTTTTGGTCGATTTATAAACTAATAAAAAAAATATAGTTTGTATATAGAATAAAATTTAAATTTTTGAATTAAGGATCATGTGACATGATCATTTTTTCGTGTATAATGAACCCATTTCTCTGACGACAATCTATGAAGAATAGTTTATATGTGAATCATAAAGATAAAAAAAATTCTTTCTTTCGATCAAATACATATTAGAAATTGTCTTCATTATAAATATAACTAATCTATTTCTTTCCTGACACTCTGTAGATAAATGCTGAATATTATTAAATAATTATAACGAGAATTTATGTTTCTGGACCAAATTATATAAAAAATTATTTTCGCATCAATTTTAACCAACTTTATATCAAAAAAATTTATAAAAGAATATGTGTATTTTTTATTTAACCGGATCAAGTAATAGAAGCAAAATTAATTCCATCATTTAAAAAAATTTATTTTTCATCATTTTCAATAAAAACAAGAAAAAAGGTCAAAATAACGCCTTCACTAAAAAAAATTTAATTAAATTGTTATCTCTTCATAAAAAATTTTTTTTTCCATTTCATGTATACAACATTTTTATACATTAAAAAAGCCAAATCTTCAACAAATTTCTAAAAGATTTTTTTTAAAGTGATAACAATATTATCGCACCCATATTTTATCGAAAAAAAAAAAAAAGAAATTATTTTATCAAGAGCATTAATCGATGTTTCAAATTTTGAATTTTTGTTTTAATCAAAAATCATCGGATCGTCCATACAATGCATGATCTAGAATCAACAAAACAAACTATTGATTTGCAACAAGTTCAAATGATAAAACAAGAGCCGATTGATTTGGCTTTAATTAATTATTCAACATCTAACACGATCACAATCAATAGCGCGACGAATTCAAATAAGAAAATAGACAATCGTTTTCAGGCGAGCTTAGAAAGACAACGCATTCTTTTAAATATGCAGCAAGAAATAGCACTGTTTCCGCCATCACATCAAAAGGTCACTTCGAGTAGTCATAATGAACTAGATAATGAAGATAAGATCGGCATACAAGTAGATAATAACAATAACAATACAATGCCAATTCTTCTGCTCAACAGGCAATCAACATCTACAAATTTAGGCATTTTGCCAAGTATAAATGAGCTAAGAAATTCACGAACCAATGTTTTAAACAATTACAATGCAGACAACCTACTTGCAAATGCAAATGACAAAAAGTCGATCTCACGTTCAAATAACATACTCTTGAATGCATTCAATCAAAACAACAATCAACTCAATCATAGTCAACTTACAGACGAGTTCGACAGTCATTTTGTAGAGGACGATTATAGTCGATTATCACAAACGAATGCAATGTACGATCATTACGAGCTTAATCAATCCATCAAAATAGATGATAATTTTCAAGATGACAAACTTGATTTTAAAGCTGGGCCAACATTATCTGAACTTAATTTGAATGATGATGATATGATGGACAATCTACCAACAGTTAATCCTAATTCGGTGCTGTGTCCATCATATTTGCCATTACAGGCTAAGAATAGCTTTCTAATGGGCATCAACTATACAATAGGAAACACCTCAGGTACTTCAAGCACCGTATCGAACAGTCAAGTAGATTCTAATCAATCTGATCTAGTCTCAAACGATGATCAATTCTCATTAAATAGTTATTCACTCAATAATAATCACCTGAATACAAGTACAAACAATGATTCAAAGAATAATGGCTTTAGTCAAAGTACAAATGATCAGCAGCAATCTTCGCCTAATAAACAGCAATCGTATAATACTAGAAAACGTGGACGTAATAAAAGTGATGGTGATAAGCCAAATCAACGTCGTGCGAACAATGTAAGCCAACAACAAAATAATTTGTCACAAAGTAACCAAGTACTCTGTAAATTACTTAATGAAAAGAACGATAATCATAGTTTGAATAATTTGAATGGCATCTACTTAGTAAATGCAACCGAATCACATTTGATTCAAAATACCATTGCTTCTAAACAATCCACCTCAGCTAATTCCCATCTTCAGACTACCGCCTGCGTGCCGGCGCTAAACACATCATCAACCACTCAAATCTCATCCAACCAATTTTCGCTTCTGCAAAATGATATGCTGTTTAATCAGCTTCAAGCAACACTCAATCAACAACAAAATAAATGCGGTCTGCAGTCTAATTCTCTTTTAAACAATAACGATCTAGTTTCTCGTAATCGTAATAGTTCAATTTCCACTGAACATAGTTTTTCATCGTCACATGATGAAGGTTTTATAAGTCAGGCAGAAGAAGATTCAGATGAATTACCAGATGATTCACAAATAATATGCGATTCGAAAATTCAAACTGGAAACAAACAAGCAGGCAAAGCGAAAAGAAAACGTATTAGTAAAGATGTGGATAGAGAATCGAATTTAGCGAATAAAAATGAACAAGAACCACACATAAACCGTAATATGAAAAAAATCAAATTAGAAGATAATCAATTGAAACCAAGTACATCTGGTTTCACATCCACATTGAGTACAGTTAAAGAAGAAGATGTGATAACCGCATTTACCTCAATTAATACAACCAATAAAAATAAAGAAGAGAAATTTGGCACAAAAGGACGTGTTAATTATAAAATAATAAAAGATAAATATATTCATAGTGATTTTCAGCCACAAAATCAGCAAAATCAATCATTTAAATTTAATGATACTAAATCACTGAGTATTGAAGATAAAGTTGAAGATGAAGAAAGCAGTGATGATGAGGACGACGACTCATTTTACGGAGATTATGATGCGAATGATCTTATTGGTGCTACAACTTCTGATGATCAACAAAATAAGTGGAGTTTGAATATGGGCAGATCAAGAAAGAATTCAGCTCAACGATACTTTTGGCAATACAATGTCCAATCTAAAGGGCCAAAAGGTTATATTTTATTTTTTCTTAAAATAAGACAATAAATAAATTAATAAAATGGTAATTTCTTTACAGGCACAAAAATGAAAACTTCAATAAGTGATCATACTATTGATGGTGATATACCAACCTCCACATCAATAGGTTCTGATTTAGAGCCTTTAGATCCAGTATTTTCTCCAAATTGTCAAATTGAAGGAGTTAAACATGCCGGTAAAGCAAGACGTGGTGATGGTTAGTAATTTAATTTAAATATTCATTATAAATTATGAATTATTGAAACATTATTATTAAATTAATATTATTAAATTTTTGTATTTTTAGGTAATGATTTAACGGCGAATCCAAAAAAATTACTTTTAATTGGTTTGGAATTAAAAAAATTGAGTAAAATAATAAATGATTTAACACCAGTTGCTGAAGTACCACAGAATAGTAAATCGAACTCACGAAAGGAAAAGAATAAATTAGCGAGCAGAGCATGTCGTCTGAAGAAAAAAGCACAACATGAAGCAAACAAAATCAAATTGCACGGATTATCGTTTGAATATAAAAAATTGTTGGCTGTGAATAGTGAATTTAAACGAATTCAAGAGCGAATATGTGAACAACCTGAACAATTAAATACCAACAAGAAACTAGTTGATCAATTCAATTCAATACTCAAAGAGAAAGGACCAATAATAAATATTGCAGGCAAATCAACTGAATTTGTGAACTCAATACTCGACTCAGTTTCAAGTGGTAATTATAATGGCGGTCTCGAAAAGTTATAAAATAGAAGAATGGTCAATAAAACGTCCTGTAAATCAATCTGAAAAAAGTATTGATATGTCCAAAGATATACTTTGATTATTAAACTTATTATCCCTAAATTGAATCACTTATAATCTTGATTGACACATTTATCATCACCTCAACTGATAATAATCTCTCTCTCGTTTAAAAAATTTACTTATTCATATTTAATCGAAAAAAAAAAAAAAATTGTATGATAATAGATTTTAATCCGAAAGATTGTCATGATAAAAATCATCGAAATATTAAAATGATCATTAGCACCAAAGTGATTTGAAAATTTAATACACACCTTGTTTAAATCATAAACTATGTAATTAATTATTTCAAGCTTTTGCAGTTATAGAAATTCTTTTCTTACCCATAATTATTTTGTGTGAATTCTAAAAGGAAATTATTATACAATTCACATGTTTTAAGATCATCCACACACATTAATGACTATTTTTATACTAATATTATTTTGAAGAGATGAAAATTTGCAATTTCGATAATTAAGTGAAAAGAAATTAAAAACGCTGTCACCATCTTCGTTCAATTTATTCATAACAAAAGTATATTCATTCTACTTATCGATTAGCTATGTTCGAGATGCTAAAAAATTTATCTCTACTCAAAATGAAAGCAAAGATTTTAAACTTATACTTGAAACAAGATAAAAAGGTGTACAAAATGTATTTTTTTTTTGTGCTGTATATAGTTTACAAAAATTATGACCAGTTTCACACTGATCAATGCATTTAATTAATTGTTAGTTGAGTTTTACAATTATATATTGCCCTAGAAATATAAAAAAGATGTTAATAGGATTATTTCTCAGATTTGTAGATTCTATTTGATAAACATAGAATGGTTCTGTTTAAAGAACGGTATATATCTAGAGGTCTTTATTACCTCTCAATCCATTGTTTAGAGATCGCTTTAAAATTTTTTTAATTTCAATGCTTTTAGTTGCTAATAGATTTATCATGCGTCATAGTAAAATTCCAATCTATTTCAAAATTATGTTACTAATATGTGAAAAAAAAATTTATAAGGTTCTCTATTTTATTACAAATAATGCAAAAAGAAAACTCAGCGATTTCGAGTGATTAATTTGACTATTATTGAACACATCGCAAAATCATTTATTCAATGACATTTTATTTTCTAGTTTATAAGATTTGTTTTTGAAATCGTTTCCGTTTCATATTAATCGTGTATTAGATATTCAGGTTTTCTTCTTTCTCATTCATTTGTAACATACCTAATATTTCCTTCCCTCATTTTAATTCATCACTTCATAGGTACAATGACGTATCATTTATTTGTTCTGCAAAAATTTAGTCACTTTTTTTTTCAAACTCATTTAAAGATTATTCCATTTATCATTTTCTTTCTTTAAACATGAGTTTTCCTATATAATTAGGATTAAATACAATTAAAGTAACCTTGAAAAGATAAATTTTATGAAAATGATTTTAAATAATATTAAAAATTTTTAAATTTTATCTATACATTTTAAAATTATAATAAAACAAATTTAAATCTTCTATTGTTAAAATTTTTGTTTCATAATTATTTTAATCCGAAAGATACATCATTCTAAACATTCAAGGTAAAAACATTCATTTTTTTTTTGTTATAAAAAATTAATATTTATTCTTTCAAAAAATATTGAAAGTATATTATTAAATTTTTTTTAGATTTTCTATTAAAATTCGACACATTCAAATAAGAAAAAATTTTCATTTGATCAATACATATTTATATAAAATTTTGAATCAAAAACAGCTATTCAATTTTTCAATTATTATTATCAATTATAAATTGTTCGTTAATCATCGATAATAAGTAATTGAAAATAATTTTTAATTATTCAAATCATTATTTAATAAGTTTGCGGGAAACTAACAATAAAATTTCATGGTCATCATTATTGCAAATTTTCTGTACAATGGCAATCAAAAAAGTAATTAGTGATCGTTAATCATTTTAGTTTGAATATATTTTGGAAACAAAATTTTTATTTGTGAAAACTATATTACCTGCTCACATTTGTTTAATTTTTATAAATTAATTATCTAGTATGTAACTTATTGTGAATTTTTACAATTTATTTACATTTGATTGGGAGAAATTTGGTTTTCTGGCTAAAATTCTTTTTTTTAAAAAATATGTCTGATAAAGGCGATCAAAAATTTAAAGCGAAAAAATACGAACAAAGTTTATTTTAGGTGTTCTAATAAATTTTCAGTTCCCAAATGATTTCTAGAAATTGTTATTCAAGTTTAAACTATATTAAATAAAACATTTAAAGCATAAAATATGCAATCCATAAATGGAAAAAATGAAAATTTTTTTGTAATACACTTAATATATTTGAATTTTTAATTTTAATTTTCACTTCAATTTTTATTTTTTAGTTATATAAGAATGAAAAGTAATTTAATTTTTTCAACTAATTTATTAGTGAATTTGAATTGCTATTACTTAAACATATTAAAAATTTTTGTCTTTATAAAAAATAAATTAAATAAATTTGCCAAGAAGTGTAAAAAATTGAAGAGATTTTAAAAGAGTGCCAAGAAATAAAAAATTACATGTTAAGGTTCGAATATTACCCACTATTATCAAGCGACCGGTTACCTATTGGTCTGGTTTGTTTTCTAATTTTTCATGTTCAAACAAAAAAGAAACACATAAAAATTCTACTATATTTGAAAATAATTTATAATGATTGCAATGGCAATATGATTATCGATTGAGCTTTAATCAATTATAGATTGTACCATAAATATGAACTGGTCGTGGCATATTTAGATGTTAGTTTTTATTATATAGTATGATCAGAAACTGGTCATTTAGGTGTACTAGTCTATATATTGACTAAAGATGACTGAAACAGCATAAATTAGTCAAATAAATAGTAAAAACAAAGATGAGAAGGCATAGCTTCCAAGATAAAAAATGTACACATTACCATACTCAAAACGTATGCATTTTGATTCTAAGAGCATAACACATAAAAAAAAATTAATAGCACATATTTAATATTGAAGATTCTAAGTTCATTTGTTATTGTGAATCTGCTCATTTTTGAATGATATTTTTTATAATTTACTCATACTAAATCCATTTCTTGATTATCCGCTTGTTGAAGAAGTTAAAAAAATTCTATTGCGAATTTCATATCAGATTCTATCTTATTTTTAATTTTTTATTTGAATAATACACCGAAAAATATCTCGTATAAATGTCTATAGAAGTAAGTAAAATTTTTTAAGTCGTTCATTAAGATATTAAATAAAATAAGAAATAGTAAAAAAAAAATTCTATATTTGTGCTTTATTTTGATTCTTAATATCAAGAAATTTAAGGCTGCCGTCGAATTAGTCAATAATTTGAAATCAAAACCAAGTGATGAGGAATTGTTGGAAATTTATGCATTGTTTAAGCAAGCTGAAGTAGGTGATGTAAATATAGGTATGCTTTAAAAATTATAGATATATTTAAGAAAAAATATCTAAAAAATTCAATGATTTTAAAATTACTAAGATCGTCCCGGTTTATTGGATTTGAAAGGTAATTTTTTATTTATTTCAAAGATCAGATTCATAATTCGTTATATACATAATTAATCTTTAAATATTTTTTTCAACATTTTTGAATGAAGGAAAAGCAAAATGGGACAGTTGGTCAAAGAAAAAAGGTCTCAGCAAAGAAGATGCACGCAATCAATATATATTAAAAGCGGATGAATTAGTAGCAAAATATGGGAATTAATATTATCGACTAGATAAATTGGTTAGTCGATTTTAATTTAAATTTTTTTATATTGTTTGTTGATAAAGAAAAAAAAAAATACATTTTTAATAAAATAATGCGATTACTAAATTCTAAGTAAATTTCTTTATTTTTCACAAATTAATTTATAAAATAAACTTGTTGATATTATTTGAATCTAAAGTTGATGAGTAATTTTGAACCAATTGCGCTTAAGGATGAGAATAAATACCATTAATTGTGATGAATGAATGGTTTCCAAAAAAATATTATAGTCAAAATCAGAGGTTTATTTAACACATATAATGTCTTGTCCAAATATAAAATCTTGCTAAATTTCATTAAGTTTATTCAGCATATTTCGATATATCACATGAATACAGATGACTAACTGTGCAATCACCAGGCTAAAGAAAGGAAAAAATAATTGATTATTAGCCCATAAATAATTATATAAATTCATAAGACAACAAAATAAATAGTTACATCAGTAGTTACACCAATTAAGCAATCAGCATGTCCATAAAATTCCTCTTTAAGCGAAATAACAATACATTGACAAGATGTTTCAGTTTTTTGCCTTATAAATCGAGCAATTTTACCAATGTTTGTATTATCCAAAGCTGCATCAATTTCATCAAGTACAAAAAATGGGGTTGGTTTAAATGAATGAATAGCAAAAAGAAGTGCCAATGCTGCTAGTGTTTTTTCACCACCACTAAGATTGGACATGGGTTGAAAACGTTTTCCCGGTGCCACACAATTATAGTTAATACCTTCCAGATATGGTTCTTCTGGATTTTCAGGTACAAGAAATGCTTGTGCACCACGATTATTAGTCAATGCTTTGTAAATTTGATCAACGCTTGCAGCAATCGCTTCGAAACATTCATTAAATGTCTTGCATCGAAGATTTTTGTACTTTTCAAATTCATTTTTTGCATTTTTCGACGCTGAGCGCAGATTAGTCAATTCAGTATCGGTATTTTTCAAGCGATCTCTCACTTCATCAAGTTTATCCAATGCTCTTAAATTTGGAGCTTGAATTTTTCTTAAAATTTCTTTCTTTTGATCAATTTCAGTCTGCATTTCATTCTCTTTTTTTTTAATTTGATCCGGTTCGTCTAAATTTTTCAGATCATCTTCTAAGAAATTAAAATCTGGCACGATTGAATTATCATTTTCATAACTTCGTTGACTTTGTCTCATGAAACTGTCACCTTCAGCCGTATCATCATTTTCATCATCATTCTGACTGGCATTTCGCACAAGATTTTCTAAATTACCACTTTGTAAAGGTAAATTTATACATTCTAATTTTGAGAACATATAAATACCATTGCGATCTGCTTTCTTTGACTCCAATTTGCATTCCACATTCATCAATCCTTTTTGAATCATACTTATATCTTTTTGCACAGAATTAATTGCTTTCTTTTCTTCGTTTATGCCATCTTCAACTGTGTCTAATTCAGATTTTTTCAAAATTTTATCGTTTTTCAATTTTTCAACTTTATCAAATTCGCACTCAATTGCTTTCATTTCACGTTTCTCTATTTCACGTGCTTCTTCTAAATTACGTTCTTCAATTTCAATGGATTTCTCCCAGCGTGTTACATTTTCAAGAGTATCTTTTGAATTTTCGTATGACAAACGACTCTGAATGGCATTTTTTTCATTGTCCAATTGTAATTTGATGTTTTCACTTTCTTGTGTTTCTCTACTGTGTCGCTCTTCGTATTCTCTTATGTTTTCAACATTCAAATCTTTACAAAAATCTGAAAAGATTTCATCTTCGACGCTGTTCATTAGATTTTTAGTTCGATTTTTTCTTTCATCTACAACGGCTAATTGCTGATTTAATTCTTCAATTTCAGGTAAAAGTTCGTTTAATTCAACTTCACGTTTAACAATTTCACGCTTTAATTCATCGTTGCGCTTCTCGATAGCTTGTAAATCAATTTTAGAATAACGAAGGCGACTCTCTAAACCTCGTATCTGACTTTGTATTACATTCAAATCACTTTCTTTTCTAGCTTCCTTACTACGATTTTTGAGTTCTTCTGAAAGTTTTTCTTTTTGAAATTTTAATTTATTTAAATCTTTCTCATCCCAACGTCTGGCTCTTTTTTCTAATTCTGCACTTCCACCCGAAATGCAACCATTTTTTTGATAGAATGTGCCATCCAATGCAACAGCATCATAGCGTTTACTTGTACCTAAATGTAAATCATTAAAATAAATTTTGATGCTATTAAAATAAATAAATTTTTAAAAAAAGAAACCTACTTAATTCAAATGCAACATAGTTAGCATCTTCTGGTGTTTCACATATCAAAGCATTGTTAGTTGCGTAAAGAACGGCTTTTTCAATTGTAGGGGGATCAAATTTAAGGACATCATATAGCAAGCGAACACCTTTTGGATTTTGAATTGTGCGAAGTCGTTCTACTAATGGTTTAGCTTCAATATAATCAATCGGTAAAAATGTTTCAGGTTCCATCATTTGATCTTTCAAATACTGAATACATGCCCTGCCTGTTCTTTCAGTGTCAACAATTATCGCTTCCATAGATTTACCCATCACACGAGTGATTCCAATACTATAACGTTTGTGGGTCAATTTACACATATTTAATAGACGGTCATAAACACCAGGATATAACTTTTTCAAATTATCAACTACTTCGGCTTTCTTTTTTCTACGCTCATCTTCATGTCGATCAACTTTTGCATCACCAAGCTCATTACTAATATTTTCCAATTCTTTATTTATCTCTTCGATACGTTTTTTTGCTGTCTTTACAGTTTCATCTACTTCAGTTTCTCTTTTCTTCAAATCTTCTAAATTTTGATCATTCGACAAAATATTATCTTTTAATTTTTCGATTCGCTTTAAATTTTCTTCTCGTTCATTTTGCATTATCTTGATTCTAGACTCGATTTCTTGTTTTTTTGATCTTTTACTTTCAATTTTATCATTTATTTCTTTAGCAATACGTTTATCTTCATTTAATTCACCTAAATATTTAGCACTCAATCTTTGAGCTTCATCTTTTAATCGATTGTATTCTTGTTTTTGACTTTCTTCTAACACAATATCATCTTTACGAGCTTCAGTTCTCTGTTTCAATTCTTCATCAAATCGTTCGATTTTACGATTTACCTTATCTAGTTCATTTTTCAATTGATTCNNTATAATAGGTTTCGATTCTTTGTTAGATTGTTCGATTTTGTGATTTATTTTATTTAGTTCATTTTACAATTATTATCAAAACAGCGTAAAAAGACTAAATTATCTTTTTCTAAAACCAAGAAATTCATATCAATAATGCATAATATATATATCATTAAGAAAAAATATATAAACATGCGCAAATTTGCACCATTGCACTGTCCATGTGAGATTATTTGATTGTCATTTTGTTTGTTTACACGTTTCTTTCTCATGTACTTATAAGGCGATATAAAGTACTGACATTTAAGATAGAATGGATTTTGAGAATAGTGATGATTCAAATGATGACTACCTTTCGCCCGATACTCTTATTGGTAAGATATTATCATGTCTTTTTGTTTAGATTTTTGAAATTGATAAATAATTCAACTCATTTAAAATTATAGAAAATTTATATTAAAAAATTTAAAATGATCATTTTTTTTATTTTAGATGATAATTTAAACAGAGATAAGAAATCATTGAAACTATTCAAAGGATCAAAAAACAATGCCAAACGTTTGATTGTTATATTGGAAAATGCAAATTTAGATGTTGTGAAGACGAGTGATGGTTATTCTCTGCTGAATTGTGATGTTCACATGGATATAATTCGTAAGAACAGAAAAGATCCAGCATTTTGTCGACCCGATATTTTACACCAATGTTTGCTTATGCTATTAGACAGTCCACTGAATCGAGCTAGTCTTCTTCAAGTTTATATACATACAGCGAATAATGTTCTTATCGAGGTTAATCCGCAAACCAGAATACCTAGAACATTTCCCCGATTCGCTGGTTTATTTGGTAGGTAATCTATCCATGATTTATTTACATATTTATATATATTGAGAAAATTTCATCATTTATTTCATTTAAAAAAAAAACAACAGTTCAATTACTTCATAAGCTACAGATCAAAGCAGTCGGCACATCAACTTCATTACTCAAAATTATCAAAAATCCGATCGAATCTCATATACCACCATGTAGAAAAGTATTAATGTCATTTAGGTCGAAAAATTTAATTAAACCGATTGAATTGGTGCCAAAAGACGAATCTCCTATTGCTGTGATTATAGGTGCAATGGCACACGGACAGGTAACTTATCTTTCTAAAAAGTTTGGATTAATAAATCGAAGCAATGATTTTTAAAAATGAATTTTTTTTTTAATTTAGGTTGACGTCCATTACGCTGACGATAACGCCTCAATTTCCAGATATCCTTTATCGGCTGCATTAGCATGTACTAAAATATGTTCATCGTTTGAACAGGAATGGGGCATTCACTAATCAAGATATAATTTTATTAAAAAAGTGATGATATAAATTTCCTACAAAACAGAATAAAGATTAATATTCGACTTTATATCGAGACTTGGTTACCTGAGTGTAGTATATTCAGTTCTCAAAATAAAGAATGCGATGTACCTTTCACTTATAATTTGATTTTAAATAACATGAATACTTGTATATGTACTTTGAGAATTTTTTTATTTTTCACTAAAATAAACAATTAGTTTCTTATCTTTGTAAACTACAAAATTTTCTTTTTGTAAAAATTTTTCCAACTTTTAATTTCCGCAAATTTTATTTGTTTATTCTTGTATCTAAAAAATTATTTGATAATTTACAAAGACGAAAAATGAATGTAAATATAAATTTATTCCCAAATGCATATGAGATAAAACTTAAAATCATTATTCATTATTATCGGATGAATAGTATTGTTCCAGATAATGGATTGTTTCAAAACCAACTTCAACCATAATCAAAATAATGATCATCCATTCTAATCTAAAGAAATAAATAATATAATAATATTATATTTTATCAAAAAAATACCTAGTAGCAAGCTTACCTAACATGATGCTTATCGTTGAGATGATGAGAAACGAGTTCAATGAGTGAAAGACAATCGCTAATTTTTTCATTCATTACTTTTGTTCTTTTAGAGAGTTTAAGATAATTGAATATTTTTTGATACAAATGTTCGAGATGATCACGGTCCCAATAAAAATCAGGTGTGTCTAACAAGTCGGATTGCAAATTAATTTGATGACGTAAAGCAAACAATTCACCAGTTCTTTGAAACATTTCTTCGCGTGTCAGTTTTAAATTTTTTCCATTTTTCATATTTTCACTAATTGGCTGAATTTTTTCGATAAATTCGTTCAGAAGACTTTCCCAAATCGCTAGTTTTACTGACATCGCAATCGCGTTGCTACATGCATATTGGTCATACAATCTCGTTTTGTCATCGTTTTTGAGATGAATGGTACCCTTAATAACTTTTGATCTTGGAATATCATTTATCATAAGATAGTCAATTTCTTCTTTTTCTTTAATTATGAGTAATTTATCATAAGGCGATTGTTGAAAATTAGATATGAATTCAAGTAATTCATTAATTTCCTCTGGTGAACAATTCCAACAAACTAGCGAACCTTGTCGAAATATAAATATATCTCTTGGCTTTTCATTTAAATTGCCTTTAGCACATAAAGGTAATACGTCTTCTTCTATTTCATTCGATATGCCAACCAATTCATAATTATTTTGTTTTAGCAATGCATCACTTAATTCTTCCAAATTGTAACTTTCAGCCGTCGAAAGAGCAACCACGTTTTGAAATTTCTATTTTGTTTCAATTGGAAATGATTAAAATTCTATTGCGTTAATCAAATAAAACGATTCTTATGATAATCACCTTTTGATTTGTATTTAATTTAAGAGTTTTACGTTTCAGTGGTAAATTATTGACTTTCTGTGTTAAAATATTGGGTAATCAGTTTTTACCAATTTATTACTAACGTTAACTTACTGTTTGTTTGGTTGTTGAAACTGTTGAAAAATTTAATCTAATAATTGGATGATTGATGTGCTTTAGGATCAACCTGCTCGACGAAAATAATCTAGTAAATTGTTTTAAGGAACTCATTTTAATATTAATTTTAGGAAAAAAATCACGTTTTTTTTTTTGTTTTTGTTTACAAATTTAAAAATTAAGCTTTCCTTTTTTTTTTTTGCGAAAAAGTTTTAATTCATCAAATAAATTCTAATTGAACTAAAATTCTTTGTTTAATTAAATGGATACTATTTTTTTTTCATTGAAAATCACCTCTATTTGTCGATGATTATTACTAAGTTGCAAAAAAAAAAATACCTTTTTTGATGATGAAAGTTACTTAAAATCAATTTATAAAAAATGCATGAGGAATTGGCGCTAAAAATATTGTATTTGAATTTCCCACCACTTATTGCTAAATGTTTATTGGTTGACTTAATTTGACAAAAAATTTTTGCAGCCGAAAAGCTTTTTTGTCTTCATTTTTTGAATTTTTATTATTTAGCTATTCATGATTTGTAAAGTGATTAAACTATTTAAATTTTTAAAGCATTAAATTTTTTTTGTAAAAGTATTAATTGATTGATCATAAATATCAGTTCTTTTTAAACATCAGATTTCTTAAGTGATGAATATTTAATCTTATCGCTTTTAAAAATGTCTGGTGTTTTAAAGTTTCTTGAACTAGAAAATTTCAAATCTTACAAAGGTAAACAGATCATCGGTCCACTTAAATCATTCACGGCAATAATCGGTCCGAATGGTAGTGGCAAATCGAATTTTATGGATGCTATTTCATTTGTATTAGGCGAAAAAGCACAAAATTTACGTGTCAAACGTTTAAGTGAATTAATTCATGGTGCGTCGATTGGTCAATCAGTAGCAAACACAGCAAGTGTTACACTTGTTTATCAAGATAACGAAACTCAACGTCAAACACGATTTTGTAGATATGTGGTTGGTCATAGTTCTGAATTTAAAATTGATAATAATGTAGTTTCAAAGCATGATTATGCATCAGCATTAGAAAAAATAGGTATCTCTATTAAAGCAAAAAATTTTCTCGTTTATCAAGGCGCAGTCGAGTCTATAGCAATGAAGAATCCAAAAGAAATAACAGCAATGTTTGAAGAAATTTCACATTCCATCGAATATAAAGAGGACTATTGCAATTATAAAATTAGAATGAATCAGAGTGAAGAGGAAATGCATCACATTTATATGAAGAAGAAAGGTATTGCTGCTGAAAAGAAAGAAGCACAAGTCGAAATAAACGAAGCAAGAAAGTATGAAAATTTGAGAGAAGATTTGAAGAAATTGCAACAAGTTCAACAATTGTTTAAACTTTTTTACATCAATCAAGAAATTGAAGAACTGAATAATGAACTTGAACGAAAACGTAAGGAACTAAATAAGTATGTGGAAAAAAAAGATGAGGTCAATTCAAAAATAAAAGATCGTAAACAAGTGCATAATAAATTAAGTAAAGCTCTAGCTAATATTGACAAAGAGATTCGTGAAGCTGAATTAAATTTAAATAAAAAGCGTCCAGCTTATATTAAAGCAAAAGAGAATGCAAGTCATATTGAAAAGAAGTTGGAGACAGCTAGAAAGTCGTTGACATCAGCACGCAAGACTCACAATAGCCATGAAGAGACTGTGAATCAATTGAAAAATGAACTAGATAAGGTAAATCGTAAAATCGAACGATTTGATGAAGAATTGAAACAGAGAACTGAAGCTCGTAAAGATGATATTGTGTTAGAAGAAAGTCAAAAAC
>BLXL01010757.1:0-14119 GCA_023170135.1 Acarapis woodi
GGCTGCATCTGGCAGTACACCCCTAAAACAGCACTTACACCCATCCACATATTATGGAATTTTGTAATCGGCCAAATTATATATCAGCAGATATAATAGTAAAATTTCACTGTAAAATGAGTAGAATTGACTGGTCATCATTAAGTGTTTGTATGGGTGGGTAAGTTGTCACAGATTTTGATTGCCTCACAGCTGCACATCCGGACAGCAATTTGACCTGAAAAAATTCAAGAGATCTTATAAAATGGTATATTTTTGTCTTATATTTTTAAATTGAGGTAGTATGTGCTGTGTAGGTATTTCATGTTAAAGTATTTAGTTTTTTTTATTCTCAAATGATCACAGTGTACTGGCGGTGGCTGCAGAAGATTTTTTGAAAACTTAAATACTATCCATTTTAAAAATTTAAGGCATAAAATGTATTAAAACTTCTAATTTTATACTTTTCTGCTTTTGAACGAGAGTTTTATGTAGTCCTTGTCTATATATGCTTTATTGCCTTAATCCTAACGTACAGCATCTAGTTGGTGTGCCTATCAATGAGGGTGGCAGTATTTCACACAAGTACTGCAGATAAGGTATGCACCGCATTGCAAATAATCGGAAGGTTCATAGCCTTGCAGCAATGAATGTGCGCAAAAAATAATTATATTTGCTTCATATTATAGTTTTAGTCCATATTTATCGTTATATAGTCCTTATCTGTCTATTATGTTACAGCATCCACGATTATGTATATTGTTTGTAAAGTGTAATAGTAAGCCGAGGCTAGCATTGGACGACTTGCTGGGTAGTAAAAAAAGTGTGTAGCATGCCTATAAATTACAGACTGCCGATGCCCTAACAATCCCCACTGATATACAAATATCAACCCATAACCACTAGTTAATATACAAATTCCAACAAATTTAAAATATAAAAGGCAATAATATAATAATTGACTACTATAAGTAATGTTTTGAGCAGCATTTAAAGATCCCAATTAGAGAGGTACAATGCTGGTTTGATAGTTTAGTATCCATATGCTTAGGATTTGTGATCTACGTACAAGGTACCAAGTAACAATAGCTGTACACATATATCGGCTACCACCATCCATAAAAAATATGTATAAATAAAAAAATAATATCTCTGTGTTTAAAAATATTGGCCAATATACAATTTGTTAGGATATGGCCTAAAAAGAAAACGGACTCAAAGCCAAATAATGCTTACGCAGACTTAACACAAATTTGGTTTGGCTCACCGCTAACACAAATAAAATTGCTGAAACAATAAACAATAAATACAAATACTAAATATAATTCCAATTAACATTTAATTTGCATGCAATGCTCATTTTAGTCAAGAGAACGAGCTGTATATATGCAAGGCAGTGAATCTGTAGACATTACTGCATGTATGAGTTGCTGGCCAGATTGTGGGCTCACAATGCGACTTACTTAGCAACATAGTGTATAAAGTATACGGAGAAAACAGATAGAAGAAAAAATAAGAAAAACAAAGCCAAAATAAATTTAAATCCATCAGAATGGCCAAGAATATTGACAGAATGGGTAAGATATATCACAACACTAAGCTCAACTCTCAATTCTGGCGAAAATAGTTGACCATAGTGTTGTGACATACCCTAGATATTCTGCTAAACTCTTCCACCATTCTGGTTGATTAAATTTAGATTCATCATTTTTATTATTATTGTTTCTTTGGTTAGTTTCTGCCATATACTTTGTGCTATAGTTTTGGTGCTACTGTGTAAAATGTGTAGGATTGTTCACAGTCTTTTGCTAAATGGCAAACGACTGTGCACAATACTTACATAANNCCACTCTTTCTAATTGACAAAATATTGCTTTCACATTCTTTAAATTAGTTTTCTCATTCAAATTATATCATATTGACATACAATCATCTTAAAACCAATTTGCTCACCTGAATTTTAAGCTTTGCCTTTACAAATCATCAAAATCAACCATAGAATATTTAGTTATTTTTATTACCAAAAATCAAATAAGAATAATCTTTTTGAATTCGAAATTTTTCCATTTATATTCGAATCATCATTTATTTGTACATAAATTCAACGAAATTTTTAAATATGTAATAATTTAATTAATCAATTTTTTTTTATATTGAATCAGGTAAATATTGTGTTTATCGTTTTTGATTTCCTTGATATATGCTTCATCGATTAATGATCATGATCATTAGAACGAATAAATTTTTATCATCTATGCGCAAAATAAACTTTCTCACAATCCCAGTAGAAAGATAATAAATAATTCGAATGATTTAGATTGAAAAAATCGTAACAAAATTATTCATTATTATTGATTTAACCATGTTGATTATATGAAATTTCAATTATTCTTTTTAATTCATTTGATTTCGTTTTAGATTAATTTTTTTTGAAATCAAACAATGGCGAACTCGAATTGCACACTTAACTTCATCAAATTTTTCGACAATTACGAGAGTAATTTGAATTGCATTCAATATCATCTCAAGATACCACTAAAATCAAATCAAAATCTAGTTCTAATTGTTCTCATTATTGTTTTCCTTACCACATTTATTTGTTTGATTTATTGTTTCAAAAAGAGCTGGAATTCTATCTTTGACAACAAGCCTATTCACTCAGAAGATGAAGTTGATCTGGAATCATTTAATAATTTAGATAGTTTTCAAGATTTGTTTTCTAAATTTCAACATCTCGAGTATCCATATAATCGCATAATCTTTATTAGAGATATTGGATCAGGTGAATTCGGGAGAGTTATACAAGGTGAGTTTGATTTTCGATTTTTCAAACTTTTTTATAAAAAAATCTATAATAAAATTCATTATCTTTTTAGCCAAAGCACCTAAGCTTAATGTAATAAACAATAATCGGCCTGCTGATTTTACAACAGTAAATATGATGAATAGTATAAATGAGAATAATGATGATTATACAGGTAAAAAATTTTTAGAATAAATCGATTAAACATATTATAAACATTTTGAAATTTTTTTGAGTCCTTGGGTTTAGTTGTCATTTATTTAACAGAAATCTAATTGTTTTCTTTTCAGTGGTTGCTGTCAAAATGTTAAAGAAAAATGAACAACGTAAATTTCTCAAACGAAACTTGATTAAAGAAGCTTTTTTGATGGCACAATTCAACCATCCAAACTTGATTTCGATGCTTGGAATAAGTATCACGCCAACCCAAGATATTTACCTTCTATTTGAATATATGAGTAAAGGTATGATTAAATAGTCACATTTAATATTATAAGTTATTTAGTTTATTGTCCTATGACGAATGTCGATAATTGATTATTTTTATTCAAGATGATTGCTACGATATTCTTTTGTTATCAATGATGATAATTAATTTTCTTTTTATGTTTAGGTGACTTAAATTCATTTTTAAGATTTCGCCGACCATCTAATCAAATATCAAGTGCAAATTTCAGAAAAGAAAGTAATTTATCTGAACTCAGTTTATTGAATTTCGCCAAACAAATTGCTGAAGGTATGGCTTATTTGGCGGCTCATAAATTTGTTCATCGTGATTTAGCTACACGAAATTGTCTCATAAATGATGATCTCATTGTAAAAATTAGTGATTTTGGTCTTAGTCAAAAGCTTACTATTGATCAACGCAAAGATATTAAAAATTTTAAGAGAGGTGATTGGAAAATTAAAAATGATGAAGAAGAAAAGTTAATCAAGAACGAACGGCTGCCCATAAGATGGTTATCTCCCGAAGCCTTGCTTTTTGATCATTTTTCTATTAAATCGGATGTTTGGAGTTATGGAGTGTTACTTTGGGAATTGTTTACATTTGCCCAAATTCCTTATTATTCAGAAATAGAAGAAAATCGTAATGTAATTAAATATATATGTGATGGTAACCGACTCAAAAAGCCAGATCTAGCGACGAAATCAATTTTCAAATTGATGAAAAAATGTTGGGAAAAAAATCCAGGTAAGTAATTCATTAAGTAATTTGTAAAAAATTCATAAGTAATATTTTCTTGAATCTTTAAATATGCAATTTAGATAAACGACCAAGTTTCGATAAGATACTAAATACAATCAAGCAAATCGAAGTCGAGTTAATTAAAAAAGAGAAAAAAAGACAAAAATCGTTAAAAAAAAATGTTCAAAGAATTGATGAACAGGTTGATAAAGGACAGCATGAAGAAGAAAATGTTTAAGCAATTTTGTTGAAAATTTTTAATAATACGTTCGAATGTTCATAATTTTACTCATTGACAGATATTTTTTATTTTTTTTTTTTTTATATTTATAGTAGCATAATTTGTGTCTCATACGAACGTTTTCCCTTAAATCTACAATATTCTTAAATGCATAATCATATGGTTGACTCATTGAAATTACAATAAAACCATCAAGCGACACTTTAGCATAACAAAAGTAAAATCATTATAATTTTTAGGACTATTAGTTTTTTGTTTTTTTTTTTTTTTTTTTTTAATTGGCTTTAAATATACTTAAAAACCATAAAGATGCTTACATATCTGTAAAATAGTTTTATCTTTTTTCATTCTTTGTTGCCATGATTTTATAAGTTTTTTTTTTTATTTCGCAACTCTTTTTTTGTACTAATTTTTAAATGTATTTTTTATGAATTAGTATTATTTTGTAATTTAAATCGACTTTTCTAACTTGTGATTGTTGATGTTCCAACAATGCCTTGAAGTCTGCCAACTTATCAAAATAAAAAAGATTTTTAATCTTATTTTTTTAGTAAAAAAAATTTAAATGGATTTTATTTCTCACCTAGATTTTGAATACAATAAGTTTAAAAAACAATGAAATTTTATTTTGTAATGTTGCTCTGTGTTATTTGTGAGCAAGTATGTTCATTCGGTTTAGAAAATTTTAATTACTTGAATAACGAATCAGCAAAATTAAGAAAAAGATCGGATATGAAAAATCAAAGTGGTAGATTATGTTATTGTAAATTACGAAATATTTATCCAGTTTTTGTTTTGAATACTGAAAAGGAAAAATTAGATTTACATTGTCACTGTAAAAAACCGAATCAATTGATTATACTTAAACAAAAAAAAAATGAATTAAACGATTATTTTTCGATGCCTACTAATTCTATACGTTCGTATAGATCAAAATATAATCGATCAAGAAAGAGAAATCAAGATACAAATCGGAAATATAATTTATTCAAAGAAATCGAAAACGAAAGACGGCGTTATAAAAAAAGATATCGACAACATTTATTCAATAACCGATTTATTGATCCGCCTGAAACTGTATCTGATAATGAATCAAATGAATTAGATTCACGTATTAAAGAAACGACTCCAATGCAATATGAATCGAATATGAATACTTATCTAAATGAATTAATATGTTCATGTGATGCAACTGGATGCAGAGGTAATTGTGATCAATTGATTGGGTGTGTGTGTAATCAAAAAAAATGTTGGGGTGACACTTGTTTCACAAGTCCGATGATCTCAAATTCACCTGATCAATTGATTGATCTTATTTATTCATCAAAAAAAAATAATCGCATTAGAAAACCAGAAAATCAGAATGAACTATATAGCCAAGCAGAGTCTTCAATTCTATCTCGAATAAACTTGAATCCTCATACAACTCTTCCGATGCATTCTCACCGTTCTATTTATCATGACAAACCCATAATTCCGATTCATCATCTTTCACCCATACACGAAACTTTTATTCCTTCATCAATTTCAAATATCGATCACCCAATTACTTTTAAATCACTAATTCTAAATGAAATAGATAATTTATATCGAAAAAATAAAATAAATGATGGCCGTTGCAATTGTTCGCCTAATTTATGTGCAGGAACAGCCTGTAATAATTTGAGAGGATGTATTTGCGATAAAATTGGGTGCTATGGTAGATATTGTCATTTGTTCAAAAATTACTTTTCAGAACAATTCAACTACAACATAAATAATATGAAAACACTTAATACAAACCACGAATCAGCATCCAAAATTGTTATACCTAAAATAAAATATGATTTATACATAGATTCAGAATTCAATAGACAGCTATTTGGCAAGGAATATCCAATGAATTATTTAAGTTATGGATTTAAAGAAAATAATTATCTAGAAAATGATCATAAAGATTATAGTAACAAATATTTCTATAAAAAAGAACGCATTAATACAGAATATGATAACGACAATAATGAAAAAAAAAATTATAGCAGCAAAGATTATGCTGGTAGAGAAAGTAGCAAAACCGAGAAATGTGAAAAAATAATTGATCAAACACAAATTAAATCGAATAAAACACAATTGATTAAATCAATCGACAGCAATGAGGAAGATAAAAAATTGAATGCCTTCGAAATGAAAGTAGTCAAACTTTCGCCTGTCTTAAACTTGCAATCAGTAGATGAGGAAAATATTACATTGTTACCTGATAATTATCAAAAAAATCGTGCCGATGATTTTAATGTCGTCCCTTAATGTAAATATAATTTTTTCCATGATAAATAAATACAATTTTTTTATTAGAAATTGAAAAATGTTATAAAAAAAATTCATGAGCTTTTTTTCTTAAAAAAATTTTACAATAATTTATGTTTTTATGATCACAATTAAACTTTAGTTAACTTTTAAAAATAACCAAGTCATAAATTTTTTATTCTTATTTTTATGTTAAAATTTGATTTTTTGAAATTGAATGTCAAAGAATTATTATTTAATCGAAAAATTTTTATCGAAAATCTGTTGAGGACGACGGAATAATAATAATGGGATATTTTACTTAAACTTTAATTTCAAATTTTAAAATTAAAACTATTGGAAAATAATTCGTGTATTTTAATGCAATCAACTTTAAAATAATATGTTTTAAGATGATTTAAATGTTTAAATTAATTTCATATAAACAATTTGCAATCAATCGAAATATTTTAAAAAATTGTGTTATAGATTTTTTTGCCATTTTGTAGCAAAATGCTTTTTTCTTTCATAATATGATAACATTAATGATTCAAAACAAAAAAAAAATTAATTATTAACAAGAGCAGTCAATAATTTTTTTACAGCAATTGCCGATTACAATAGCCATTTGTGAAAAGTAGAATTTTTTTCATTAGACACCTATGATTGTCCAATTTTCATAAACTAATTGTACGTTTATAAATAATGAAAAAATTCGCAAATTATTCCGAAAAAAACTTCCGCTAATATATTTAGACTTTATAGAACACAAATGCTAAAAGCTGAAATTATTTCGATAGTGGTAGAATCAAATTCTATGATTTATAATTCAATTCAAATTATCTTGAATTTTTAGCTTGAATATCACTAAACCCAAAAAAAAAAGATAATTTATCAAGGTTCAAAGTATTAAGATGAAATAATGAGTCTATTATTAGTGATTTTTGGTTTAAAAGTACAAGACATCAATAATTAATTTCAACATTTAATATTAATAAATTTATTGAAAAAAAATCTGATCATTAAAATTATAAGTTTGAAATAATTTTTTCAGCTAGAAATATAAAGAAAACAGTAAATTTTGCTAATTTGTCTCTTCAAGGCCTGCATAAAAGTCTAATTGAGCATGATAGCTAATTTTATGTTGAAAAAATTTTTGCATGGAAATTACATACATATTCGATATATTTATCATTTACTTATCATAAAATTTATATAATATTACTCAAAAATTAAACTAGTTAAGAAGGCATCGATTAATTTTTTTAGATAAAAAATGGCTATATATGTTTATGACGAAATTCTTAGTTGAATTATTAGAGCCTTTTTGGTAACGATATTTTTGCAATTTTTTTCTGACAAATTAATAATTGCAAAAAAAATTATAAATAAAAACTGAATATACATACTTGAAGCATCTAAAAAAATTTCTGTTGAGAATTGATGTATAAATATTAATTTATAGTTTAGTGATCAATTCATAAAATTTGTTTAAACTAAAATCATTGCAAAATTTTTTACGTGAAATTTATTGAGGCAATCACAAAATTTAGATATTATCTTATGTGATTTTTTTTCATTTTGATTCAAGTTGATTTTTTAAAGACAAATATTTTCGGTTGTGAACATTAAATGAATACTATTTATTTATATTCTTATTAATATTACATCTCTAAAATAAATTATAAAATAAACAGCTATGAGCGTATTTAAAATTAATGAAATGATCTTTAATTTTTATTAATAAATATAAATAAAGTATGATGATAGAAAAATTTTATCTATTTCAAAAAAATAATTTTTTACAAACGCAATAATTGTTGCATACTTAAGTTTAATCAATATAGATTTTTTAATATTATTCTGTTTTCAAAAGTACATGCAATTTTAGAACCTAAAAATTTAAACGATTCAAAATGAACTACTTCTTTTAAGTTTTTTTTTTTTTTTTTCAAATGCATTCCAGGATTTCAGTCAATATAATTGAAAATTAAAAAAAATTTATAAAAAAATGATTAAAAAATTGTTATTTTTTTGTGAATTATCGGCTGGTCATCTAAATGTTGCGATTGCATTGTCTCGAATGATATTACAATTATATAAAGAAAAATTTGAAATTTGGTTTCTTGTGAATGAAGAGTATAGAAAAAAAGTAAATCAAGTCATAAAAAATTGTAAATTTATTATTTATTCGAGGACATCGGATAATGAATCAAATTTAGAAGAGACAAAGCAACAAACGATTAAATTTTTTAGTGAATTCGGTGAAAAATGGTCTGAAAGAGATAGGGTAAATTAAATATAAATAATTTGATTGAACGATAGGATTAAAATTTTGGTATTTCGACTTTACTTTAGATAAAATTTATCCACAATGGTGGTCACACTTATGAAGACTGTTTTGAGGATGCCAAAAAAAATCATGAAAATATCAATAAGCTAATCAAAGATTTAAAGCCAGATCTTATTTTAATAGACTCTCTAATGACAATTCCAACTGGTAATAAGCTTAAAAACATTCTATTTCAAAAGAAAGAATTAATATTTATTGCTTGATTATTTAGGTATCAATTTAGGTATACCTTATGTACTTATTTTAAGTGCAGCACCAACATTTTTCGGTAAATTTTATTTAGTCTACCCAAATAAAATTTCACTTGTTGATTATTTGAATTTTATTTTTTCTCGATCAATTATGATTTATTCTAAAACAGGATATTACCAACTACCACCTCCAAGGGTAAATTTCTTAATTAATAAATAGTTTTCGAATAGTTTTTATTTTAAATTTAATACTTCCAAAGTCTTCTTTACCTGGAGATTATACAGATGAAAATAGAATAAAATGGGAGAAATTTATCAAAGAGGCATATAAAAAAGAAGGTAAATTTGAAAAATTGTTTTTCAATATTCTCTCAAAAAAATTTTTTTTTTCTAGACTTTATTAAATTTATGGCAAAGGCAAATAATTTCTTAAAAGAAAACAATTCTCCCGTTAATTTCGATGACACCTACATTTATTACGTTCAAAGTCCTTATTTAAATATTTATAATTATCCAAAAGAATTAGATTATGAAACTGATGTAGTTAAGATGCCGGGTAATTGGGTGCGAATAGACAGCGCAGGTGATTTTTATTTATAAATATGTAGGATTAAAAAACATTATTATTTTAATAATATTATTATTAATAATTTGAAAAAGTCATTGATATTCCTCCAGCGTTTCCGATTCCAAAAAAATTAGAAAACCTACCGGGAAAACTTATTTATTTTAGTTTAGGCAGTATGGCTTCCTGTTATAAGCCTTTGATGAATCGCCTGTTAAAAATATTTAGTGAAATCTCACATCGTTTCATTGTTTCAAAAGGTAATTTTTGTGCGTGAATATTTTTATTTATTTCTATTTAAACTTTATCAAATAAAGGGCTGGTAGGTGAAGAATTTGAGCTTTTCGACAATCAGTATGGAGAAAATTTTTTGAATCAATTATCTGTGCTTCAATCAGTTGATGTGTACATCACTCACGGTGGTAACAATGGTTTAACAGGTAAGCAAAAATTTAAGTTCATTAATATTTTTAACAATAAATTTCTATAAAAATTGAATTTTCCTATTTTTAAAGAATCATGTCATTTTGGGGTGCCTATGATTGTAAGTAAAAATTTCAATTTAAAAACTGATTGCCATTAGAAAATAAATTATTCGAAAAAATTTAAATTCCAACAAATTAATGCTTATCATTTCAGGTGATACCTTTATTTGCTGATCAATTTGATAACGCTAAAAGAATTGAAGAGAAAAATTACGGTATTACCTTAAATGCATTTCATAGTGAAAAAGAGGAATTTGAGAAAGCCATCGAATTTTGTCTAGATGAAAAACTTAAAGAAAAATTACAAAAAATGTCAAACAGAATCAAAAAAGATAATGGACTGAAACAAGCTTGTAAATCGATAATTAATCTTATTCAATGATCGCCATAATTAGGAAAAGATTCCAAATTATCTTTAAATAATAAAAAAAATTAAAATTATAAACTCACAATACATAAAAATTTTAGTCTAGCCAAGTCATTATTTTTTATATAATATAATATGCTTTGTAAGCCTTTATTCTAATTACTTATAGGTTTAATCTATATAAAGATTTTTCGACAGACAGAATTTTTTTACACTGCAAAAACTTTCTTATTCTCTTTTTTTTAATTAGTGTTTTAAATTTTTCAATTTCGAAAATATTCAAATAAGAAGAAAAAGGGAAAAAAAATTTATTTCCAATCGTTTGCTCGAGAAAAAAAAACTATACATAAAGCTTTTTTCTTAAAATGCAATGTGTGAGCTGCATATCTATTCTGAATTCAATAAGCTTTAAACGAATTGTGAAATTTTTTTGCCGGTTTTTTTTTTGCATTCATAAAAAAAAGAAAATCAGCTGAGAAAAAAAATTGTTTTCAAAACGGAGCATTGGTCAGTTAAATAAGCGAAAGAAGCGCTTTTTGGTTGCAATGAGACCAATAAATTTTTCAAGAGCTAGCCTTCAAATATGCGAACAAATTTGAATTATCGAAATGGGCACAATTAATCAAATGTCTGATGAACTGTTGAGATTATTATTCAGTTATGTCGATTTCAGTGATTTGTTCATTAGTTGTAAGCTTGTTTCAAAAAGATGGCTAAAATGTATAAATGATATGGAATTTGATGAATTAATTATTTCAAAAAAATTCATCTTTTATAATTGCTGGTTTTTTACTTACAAACCAATAAATCTCAAGAATTTGATTCAATGTAACGAGCTTAATTTTTTCTACTTCAACCCATTTAGACGACATTTTCATACACTTAAATACTTGAAAATCTACTGCTATACTAATAATCTTGTACTTGATTTTGACGAACTTAACAAATTTGAGCAATTAATACATCTTGAATTGGGATTCAGTTTGGTCAACAACAAAACAAAAAATTTTCGTCTCAAATTACTTAATTTAGAAATTCTGAAAATTGATAATTACTTTTCACTACCTGACATTCTTATAATTGAATGTTGTCGATTAAAAGTGCTATCTTGTTTTGATTTAAATGAAATTAACTTTATTCAATCAACAATAAGCGAATCAATAGAATATTTGGAAGTTCGAAAATTTAATGCGAAATTGAAAAAACTAATCAATTTAAAAGTATTGAGACTGGTTAATATATCAAGTGAACTGAGTATTGGCCATTCGACTAGTCGAAATCGATATAGAGATTACATGTTTTCTACCTATTTACCTACTAATTTGAAAAAAATTCATTTCAACGATGAACAAGTCGGTGATAAGTGTAAAGTGAATAAAACAAGCAAATTAAGTATAAATCATTTTCTTAAAGAAAAAGTAATTCAGAAAAAATATGAAAATCTCAAAATTTTCTTGGAAGATGTTGAATTGGTGTCTAACAGATTATTAGATGATTACAAATTCGATAACTATTATTTGCAATTTTATTATGAAAATTATCAAATATTAGCTGAACGTCTTCCTTATTTTATAGAAATGAATTATAATAAATTCTTGCGAATATTTACAGAAGTTCCTAAGAATTTCTTTAAAAAATTTATGAATATACAAAAAATTCGAGCTCAAAACATTGAAAATTCAGTTGATTTTTTTTTATTTTTGAGTAATTGTCCAAATTTATTTGAATTGAATTTGTATAGACCGGGACTAAATCAAATTTTTTATGATCAACTCCCTATTCTGATACCCAAATTAACCCATTTTAATTTGATTGAAAGAATTGATTTAAAATTAGACTACAATTTTATATTGAATTTTAAAGTATTAATTAAATTTGAAACTTCACAAAATGTTCCTTTCGAAATTGCTTTAGATATAATGAATAGATCAAAATTTGTTCAAGATTTCATATTCAATAATGATCACGGCACTGTATCGATAGTAAAAAATGAAACAATTATAAATCGAAGTTCTTTAATCGATTTCTATCTCAAATACGATATACATGATTACATCGATAATAAATGGTCGAGTCGATCTTGTGAATACAATAATCTAACTTTAAATCAATTAAAAAGTTTGTGTACTGAAATCGAACTTAATAGTCATCCATAGATATACATTGTAAATAAATTTATCATGAATTTTTTCTTTCATTTGACAACTTCTTTTTCTTGTTGCGAATAAAAAATATATTCTTATCTAATTTTTGAATTTTACTTTTTTTTTGATAAAATAAAAAAAAATAAAAATAAAATGTGTGTTTGTACTTTAGAAAAATAACGATTTGAATATTCTATAATGTAAAATCAAAATAAGAATATTCAATATATATATATTAGTTTATAATTAAATGAATTTTTTTTGGGCTATTTTTTTTTTTTAGTTTAAGATGTTCAATAAAATATAAAATGTCTCGTGAAAATTGGTTAAAAAAATTAAAAGTAGTAAGCAATGAACTTCCGCCATAAAGAGCGCGAATATTTTGAATGAGGGCGCCTGAATAATTAGATCGATAGATGGGGCGATTTAGGTGTTTTGTGTAGTTTGAGGAAATCACAATAGTATTCTGTAATAATTGAATGAACTAGCAAGAGAGGATTGAAGTAGAGCATCTTTTTTCTAATGGGTTTTTTTGTTATGTATTGTGTATGTTGCAAAAAATGATGAAAAGAGAAGATGAGCATCGTTGCTTTATCAAATTAAGAGTTCGTAGTGATCTAAAAACTATAACAAAAGATATAAGCGATTGTGTGGATTTTTTAAAGATTGAATCAAGTTTATCCGCCGATTCGAATGCGACATTCACTAATAACATAGTGTAAATTTAATAACGAAACCAGAGAAAAAAGCCAAAGAGCAAGAATTCATCGTCACATTTGATCCATTTAATAGATCAATTTACTTAAAATGTTCAGTTTAGATTATATTGAGAAGTTGATCTATGATTTTTACAATTCATCTGATGGTCACTCGGCAGCCAACAAACAGTTGACCTATTATCAGGTCAGCAAAGAATCGTGGGATTTTTCATGGATGCTTCTTCAACCAGAAAAAGGTTAGTATTTCAAGATTAATTCGATAACGTATTTAAATTTATCTTCTTTTTTTTTTTTTTATTCAAAATAAAAAAAGCTATTGAAGTGCAATATTTTGGAGCATCTTGTCTACATATGAAAATATCTAAATACTGGAGCGAGTTGGGCGATGAAGATGAAAAAATACTAAACTTGAGATCTAAGCTACTCGATACTATGTGCAAATATATGTGTGATGGCAAGTTGAAAATCGTACAAACTAAACTTTGTGTCGCACTTGCCTCATACATTATACATTCTATCACTAAACATTGGCCTTCGGCAATCGGCGATTTAATCGATAATTTTCAGCCCCATAATCTGCCAAATATATCACCAAATAAAATCGTAAATACATTAATCAACATTCTCAATGTAATACCTGAAGAATTTAATACAAACTTTTTGTCGATGGGCGATCGTAATCGAACACGAAACGCTTTGGTTTCTAGCGTAAATCCAGTGTTTGCTGTCATACACAACATACTTGAACAACAACCAAATAATGATCTTTATGATGTTAAGCAATTGGCTATCAAATGTTTCTCAAACTGGTCACAAAATCTAAA
>BLXL01010758.1:0-12989 GCA_023170135.1 Acarapis woodi
ATAGCAAGATTTAAAATTTTTTTTTTTTTGATTCAATTCAACACAATTTCGCATTTAGATAAAAGCCAACGCTATTGTTTTTTTTTTCACATTATATATTGAGAAGAAGCCATTTATTTTATTCACTTACTTTTATTTTCTTTTTTTTCTGTTTCCGGTTATTTTAAATATTTTCATTTGAATGTTTTCATTTGTATGAATTCAGAACATTAACAATGCTATTTTTATAAACTTAATAATTTTAAGTATAAATTTTTTTACAAATTACATCTTAAACTCTTTTTCATTTTATGAAATTTTTTAGATGGAAATCAAGTCGGCCCAAATATTAAAACTAACCAGCTAAATTCACATTTTGTTGGAATTCGAGCATCAGATCATACTAAATATCAATTATTGCTTAATGGTTCGTTATTAATTCATTCAGTAGAAAAAATAGATTCTGGTTTTTACTTTTGCACAGCCAATAATGGAGTTGGACCTGGATTAAGCAAAATTTCTGTTTTAACCGTTCACTGTAAGTTTGAAAAATTTTTAGGTGAAGTTTTTTTTTAAAGTCCTAGATTTTTTTATTCGAATAAATAATGATTCACATTTTCATTAAGCATTTCTATAATTAAAATTATAAAAGTAAAATGCTTGAATTCAAGCTAGACCTTAAATTGTTAAATGCATTTAATTAATTAATCAAGAAATGTGCTAAGTGAAAAAATAAAAAATAGTAATTAGGGTTCAAATTTCGATTTAAAATAAGTTGACTAATTTATTTGATGAAAAAATTCAGTAAAATACTTTTGTTGTGTTTACAAAGAAAAGGTTTGTTATAATAGGCATTTTTTCAACGATCAATTTAGTATAATTCTTATACGATACTTGATTATCAAATGGTAAATATTTATTAATAGTAAATATTAGTAAATATAAAATAGAAAATAATTTTTATGATGAATGAGCATAAGACCTAATCGTACGAAATGAATTGTTAAAAAAATTAGATGATAGCAAAATCAAATCATATTTTACAAAAAAAAAAAAATTTTAAATCTTGCTATTTTTTCAAAATATAATGTACCTTCAATTAATTGCGAGTATCGCCTCAATAAGTTTTCATTCTTTCTTAAATACATTCTATGCGAACTTGTGTGATCATCATTATTCAAGTCATAGTTCTAGTTTTTTTCTCTTCTTTTTACGCTTAAAAATAGCAAATTTTTTCCCATTTAAATGGTCAATCTAAATTTCGATCTAAGTTTATTACACAAACTAAATTTTAAAAAAAATCTAAACGAGCACTACTTCTTTTACGCTTCACACGACAGCTGCACCTCAATTCGAAATTGATACACCATCCGTTTTTTCAGTAAGAATAAAAGAGCCAATCACGTTCGAATGTGCTTTTTCTGGAGATAAACCGATCAGAAGTTGGTGGAAAACTGTCGGAGATAACAGTTTTCTGATCGAGTATCAAGACTCATCGAACATTAGCAATAATAATATTAGAAATAATCGTATTCAAGTAGTACCTAAATTACATAAATTATCATCTGAAGACAAATGGTCAGTTGCCAGTTTGAGTATTGATAGTGTTTTGCCACAAGATTCTGGATACTATATTTGTACCGTTCAAAATGAGTATGGAAGCTCAGATTTAAAAATTAAACTCGTGGTTCAACAACCACCATACAAACCGACCGAGGTTCAATTACTCGAAAATGGTTCAAGAACAGCGCGATTAGGTTGGAAAACTCCATTTAATGGTAATAGTGAAATAACAAAATATTGGATATTCTGTCATCTTCAATATCTCAAAGGTAAGAGAATTTGAACGTATTTTCTTGTTTACCAAGAAAAATTTGCCCAATTTTTTTTTCAATTTAAGAGAATCTTAGAATTAAAAAGGTAAAAACCTAGAATAAAATGGACTTAATAAAATTCAATCTATTCAAATGTATTAGAGAGATTAAGTAAAAATGCCTTTTTGCAAAAAAAAAACTTATTCTTCTTTCTTATAATTTAAATGAAAACGAGTCTTAACATTTTATACTAAATTATCTCACTAACTTTAAATATTCAAAATGTAAGTCTTTTTTCGCTTCGCTCTTGAGTAATTCAAATGCGTATCGTTTATAGCAATGAGATTGAACTTCCAGAAGATAAATGCACATTTCGGTAGTTCAGCATCATTGATTGGACACGTTTGACTCGAAGGTTATTCAGTTGAATTTTAATATTTTTTTTATGTATGCACTTTGTTCTTTAATATTTATTCACACATGCCTTGAATTGTTTCAAGACAGGTGTTTACATCCCATACAATTAGTTGTTTTGGTAAGTCAGGGATAGCTGATTCGTTTTCAACAATAATCTTTAGTAAAGTTTATTTTATTGCAAATTTTTTGTACAGATATTTGCTTAATTTAATTCGCATTTTGAATTTTATCGAACAAAATAATAATTTATTATAATGTGAGATTTCGAAGAAACTAAATTATTTATAAGGAAAAAACATATGCATATAAAAGGCAACAAGTTTATAAATTAAAAATTAATGTCTGTATTGATGAAATAATTTCCAAAAACATAAAAAAAAATTTATATATTTGATATCTATACAGGAAACGATAGTGGAGTAAATACAAGCGTCAGTTCAAGTGGCGATCTCAATTCAGAAACTGTTCATGGTTTACGTCCTGCCCAGGCATATTTTTGTTCAGTCAGAGCAGAAAATGAGATTGGTTTGAGTGAATCAAGCGATCATGTACAAGTATTTACAAAGGAAGAAGGTGAGAATTAATTTAATTTTTTAAAATTATCAGAATTATCAAAACAAAATTGAATTATAAATTTGAAATTTTTTTTATCGAATTTTAAAAAGCACCTGAAAGCGGCGTAATTGATTTAAAAACGGAAGTTCTTAATTCAAAGTCAATAAAAGTAAATTGGAAAATGCCTCCTGAGCACACTCATAATGGTCCTCTCAAAGGTTTTTATGTTGCTTACAGGCGTTCAACAAATGATCAAATTCTTTACAAAACTTTAGAATTAAATGAAAATATAAAATCATATAGGGAACTAGCAAAAAATGATTCATCAATTGAACCATTATCGGTAACATTGACTAATTTAAAACCATATACAGAATATTTGATAACTGTACAACCGTTTAATTCAATTGGTTCTGGACCTACTTCCAGGATGATTTCGATACGCACTCTAGAAGATGGTGAGTTTAAAAAAAAAAATTATACATAGGATATATATATTTAAAAAATAAAAATTATTAGCATTAATAGACTTTGAATTTTAATTAAAAAAAAAATTTTTTGCGTATTCGTCTAATTAAATATATACATTATTTTTCGATAGATTATGTCTAAAGCATATTAATTATTGAACTAGTCACACACGAATATACTAAAAAAAAAATTCGAAATTTGAAATGAATTCAAAAAATAAATCTTTCGTTTAATCAGATAATTTTATTTCTTAACTAGATTCATTCTTAACAACAAAAAATTTTATTTTTTAAATATTTTTTTTATGAGGAGTACCAATCATGACAAAAACTTCTTATTAAATGACGCTTAACGGCAAACTACGTGCAAACCTAAACTTTAAATTTTTTCCTCCTATATTTAACTGGCCATTCAAAAAAATAGCTTAGCAAATAATCTTTTTCTCTTATTAGCTATTCAGTATCTTAATACCCGTTATTAATAGAGTGAATTTAAGAAAAATCGTATTCTTTCATGCTTTCAAATAGACTAATTTACTTATGCTAATATGCTATTTAACTCTTTGTGCAAAATATTTCATTCAAAAAATTTAAATCACTATACATTTCAGAAAAAAATAAAGATAGATTAAATGAGATGTTATAAAAATGATGCAATTACTAAAATTGTTATTTTAAGCTGAAATTTTTTTTCAAATTTTCTAGTTTTTAGTTGATAATAATGTAGATTCTTCAGTTTAAATTTTTATACTATAATTCTTTTTTTTTTAAAAAGCGTATTTTAATTTGACTGGAAATTAGTCTTTTGTCCAGCAATAATAATTCTAGACAAATGAATTATAATCTAATATAATTATAATAAATTATTTTCAATTAATTTAGTCTTGTTTCTCAAATTAGATTAAATGTTTAAGAATTTTTTTTTTTTTTCTATTCAGTTCCTGAAGAATCACCAAAACAAGTAAAATGTTACAGTCAAAGTTCTCAGAGTTTTTTATTAAATTGGAGATCGATTGATGAATACACTTCAAATGGTGTTCTATTAGGTTATCAAATACGTTTAAGACCATTAGGTGCCGATTTCAATTCGATGATCATTTTAAATGTTTCTTCAACTGACACAGAAAAAATGGTCAACTCATTGAATAAATTCACCAATTATAGTGTTCAAATATTTGCTTTTAATTCAAAAGGGTAAATATTTTAATAATATTCTAGTTTTTATCAATAAATTTTAAATTTTAATCAATGCCTTTTTTTAGGGAAGGTCCAGCGTCGAAACCAATTTATTGTCGAACGATGGATGATGGTAAATATGATATTGAAAATTTCATTAATATTCTTTCAATTTTTTCAAAAACACAAAATATAATACTTAAAATCTTTTTTTAAAATTTGAAATTTTACTTAGTACCTGGTCCTCCTCCATCAGTCCGTGCTTTGATTACAGGACCTGATGGAGCATTTATCACCTGGTTGGATCCAGAAGAACCGAATGGTTTAATTTTAAAATTTACAGTTTATTGGAGAGAATTCGCAAATAACAAAACTAAAACATCAATTACAATTCCAAGATCATTAAGAACAAGTAGCAACTCGATAACCGGAAATCTTCAGTCATCTATATCTGGTAATTTGAATATTGGAGCAAAGTATTTTTATTTACTTAAAAACGGTGTTAGAAGAAAATATCGTCGCTTACCTGATTACAACAATAGTAATCAATATAAATTAGGTGCACTTAAAGAAAATATCGAATACCAATTGTGGATCACTGCATCCAATAGAAGAGGTGAAGGTAAATTATTTCTCTAAATATTTGATTGCCAATAATTTTAATTCAATAAAAAAACAATATTCGATAACTACATTATATTTTTTATAGGAACTCCATCTCAATTTATCTTTTTTAAGCCATCGCGTAAAATAGAGCCCAAAATATTAGAGTTTTCACAAAGTATATCGTTTCGCTCTTCTTCAAATAATATTAATACAGGCCTAGATTTTTCTTCTATCTATCCAAATCATAATAATAGCTTCATATCAAAAGAGCATTCATCTTTATTTTTAGATCAATCATTGCCTGTTTTATTAACATGTACTGTTTTTTCGTTCAGCACTGAACGCATTCAACGAAAATGGACAGTTTCTAAAAATCAAAAAAGTTCAAATGATTCTTTAAGAAACAATAGCGATGAATTTGATGATTCTATAATTTTAGATCATGAACCTGATGGTAGTTTGTTGATTAATATGACAATTGATCAGCTTCCGCTTAATTACACTTGTATGGTATCAAATTCATTTGGCTCAGATCAAGTAATTTACCATTTATTCAAAGGTGAGTACTGAAAATTTTTTTTTATATCACTTTAATGCAATCATCAATATATATTATTATTCTCTTATTCAAAAAATTAAATTATAATTAATTCAATAATCAAATCACTAAATAGAAGATCACCAAGAATATGCTATCAGTTTAAAAGTTATCTCAATGACTTACCGATCCGTTGAAATAATGTTTGCCATTAATGTAAAAAATAATGAACTGGATAATAAAGGTATGTTTTTTAGTATGTAAAATATCTCAAAAACTTTTATTCACATGGATATTTTTTATTTATTGTAAACAAAAAAATTACCTCAATCAGACTATGAAATACACTATCGAAGTATAAACAATGAATATGTTAATGGTTTTAATACAGAATATGGTGAATGGAATATTTTACCAATCTTTTTGACGTCATTAGTCAGTGGTCAACGATCGCAAATGTTAAGAAATCAGAGTGAAACTTTACAAATTAATGATCTTGAATGTGGTGCTTTTTATGAAATATTTGTAACGCAACCATTAAATGGATGGCAAAGTGAATTAGTTACATTTCGCACTCTAGGTCAAGCACCAATCATTCCACGGAAAACGGATGTTCTTCAATTAGTTAATCGGACACTTTATATACAGCTCAATGCATGGTTTACACAGAACGCTCAACAATTTATTTTACCATCCAAAAGTTTACCAATGATATACCAGGGTACAAGTTTGATTGCGGATCAATCATCCGAAACAGAATTTGTTCAAGTACATCATAAAGATCAACAAAAAGCTGATGGTTGCCCGATGCAGAAATTTTTAGTCGAATATCGAACATCAAATACTGGTCTCTGGAAGCTATTAAATGTGCAGCCAGCAGATAATCCAAATGTGGAACCGATCGAGTTAAATATGGAAAATGAAAAAGTAATCTATACTATACGTATAACCGCATTCACTATTGGAAAGCCATTTTCAGTCGCTGAATATGATGTGCGTTTAAATGATCAAGGTCTTATTGATTATGATGAATTTCTTGTTTTGGATAAAGATGATAGCATAACACCTCTAAATTCAAAAGCAATCATATTCGATCACCATACTATGTTTTCAATTGTATGTTCAACTTTGATTTTACTTGCATTAGGCTTTGTTCTTCTTCTGTTGCTCGTTCAACGAAGACGCGGCATTATGTCAGATACAACTGAGGCACTTCCAGATAAAAAAAGCATTTATCGTAAAGTAATCAATAAAAGCATTGATACAAGTACATCAACTTCGCTTCTACAATCTACAATTGCTTGCAATAATAATAATCGATTGATCTCTTCTTCTATTCGTCAGCAATCATCCATTACTAATTCTTTATTATTATCGAATGCATTAAGTTCATCAAATCAAATATCAAATTCAGATAGTGCTTATGTCGCACAAACAGCTGCAATTCAAGCTGTTACTTTAGCTCTCAGTGGGAGTAATTATAGTGGTGGTGCCAGTGCTTCACCAAGATCAAATAATTGCAATAATCAATGTACTGGCAAATTAATTAATAATATTAACAACCTAAATGATTCAAATCCACCCAAAATACCCTCAATACCACCACCGTCATTATCATGTTCCAAACGATCAAATCAAGGTGATAAAATTAATGTTTGCAACAAACAATCTGCATTAATAGCCAATCATAATAATTTATCTAGTTTAACGACTAATAACAACAAAAAAGAAGACGAAATTACTCCTTATGCCACATTTACGATGAGTGAAGAAGATATTTTAGAACGTGAAGAACAAAATTTGATGAGTATAGGTGAACAATTACCCCCTCATATACAAAAACTTCATGAAATGCATAAAAAATTATCTGGAATAAAACAACAACAAAATAAATCAAAAAATACAAATGATCAAACACAACAAATAATATCTGCTTCTGTTGTAGATTTATTCAAATTAAATCAATCAAATCAATCCCAGCAATCAATCAAACACCAAGTTGATAATATAGGCTTCGGTAGGAGTAGAACGACAATAGAAACTAATTTGACGCCTAATAAATCGCTAAAAAAAACTAAAAATTTAAATTACAGTGTCGATGATAATCATGCGATAAATACCTTAGAAAAAAAGTTACTAGACGACAAAAGTGATCTACGTATGTTCAGTGTGAACATTAGCAATCCAGATTACATGTATAGATATTGCATGGATAGCAATCAAATGATGAATAGTAACCAAGTAATGCAGCTTGAAGAAAAGTCAAACAATATTTTAACTCCACCTGCTTCTTATTTGAACACAATTGATAGAAATAAACGGCAAAATAGTTTTGAATTAATTAATCAAATGAATGGGCTAAAGAAGTTTAGTAAACAACATTCTGAGGAGACTCTTATGGCTGAAAATACAAACACTTGCAGCGCATTGTATGAGTTTAACTGTATATTTAATAATTCAAATTGTCATGAAAAAAGCAATTCGATGCAAAACAACAAAGTTCAACATTTTCAAGAGAATAATACATCAATAAAAGCAAAAGCTAATCAAATGAATCGAACATCTAAACATGTTAAGAATCTTAAAGTATTGAGATTAATTGGTCCAAAAGTAAGCGATAATTATGAGACAAAGAATGCATTAATAAATGATATCAACAAAAATATGATAAATAAAGAACAAAATGAAATTTATGATGAAGAGATTAGGTCAAGCTTTAATGTACAGAGTAAAAAATCGCAAACTGGCGATACAAATAGAAATGAGATGGGTAGCCAAGCATCATCAATTTCAAATCAGGATGAAGGCAATCAGTTTAGTGAAAATGAACAGGAAACTAGCCATTTCACACCTTTTTCAACTAAAAAAGTGATCACTCTGAATGATGATGTTTGCGGCATAAACCATGAAGAGATTAATGATTCTAAATTTAATATTGACTTTAAATCCAATAAACATGGCAACAAAATCACCAACCAAACTGTAAAATCTCATGATCAAGGTAATTTAGAATCACAAACAACAGTGTATAATTCGAAAACCTCATCAAGTGAACGAAATCGAAGACCATTGTGGACCGATGTGCAAGCTATGTTAATCACAAATAAAAAATCTTCAAATAAAAAATACATTAAACCAAAATTAAATGAAATAACGAATAATTTTTTAGATGAAAAAACTAACCAGATGATTCGCGCCAAAAAATTTCAATATTTTTCCAATCAAGGTAATACATTCACTTTTCAAAAATAAAAGTGTTTGCTCTAGATTCACTAATGTTTTTTTTATTAGATCACATTAGCAAATCTTACAAATTTTTTTAAATCTAATTTGTTTTATTTTTTTTTTGAAGATAAAAATTCAAATGGGGAAATAAATGAAAAGTTTGTTAATAAACCTCCTTTAAGAACGAAATCCAAAATTGATGAAGTTGAATGTTGATCAATAGATTTTTATTTAGATGTATTGAGAACGGAATCAAAAAAAAAAATTATATTTACAAATCATATAGTTGAAATGATTGTAATTATTAGATGATAAAAAAAGATATTCAAATCATATATTTAATTGATAAATTCTGTTCTATCTCTAAGCTATGTGCCTTGTTTTTTTTTGATACTTACAATTGTAAATTTTTATATGTTTGAATATAAAAATTTTGTTTTTTTTATAAAGAAATTTTCGAATTTTGTGTTTGATTTTTACTTTAATTAATGAGATGATAATATTTGTTGATTCTATACAGGCTGACCATTTTTCAGGAATAAAATTTTGTATTAATTTTTGATTTATATTTTTAGAAATTTATAAAATTTATTTGCTAGCGCTTTAGCAATCGTAGTTGTATAGCTGACGCTACGCTTGAAAACCAACAATATAATAATATTTAAATCTATACACTGTTTTTGACATCTGCCTTTTTATTCGAAATTTTGACCTTAATTAGATTTTTTGTTAAATAATCTTTACTCGTGGAATACATGAGTTCAATACTAAATGATTATATAAAAAAAAGTTTAGCAAGCAAGTTATTTTACTGTTGAGTTATAAGTACGATTTTATGCGTGAATGTATAAAATATAAAAGTGTAGTGATCTTGCTAGACAGTATGAGATTCATAGACTAAATCAAAATTATGAAAAATTAAAAAAAAAAACAAAAAACTTTCTTCAAAATATAGCAAAAGTGCCTGATAAGTTTGATATGTATTTGAATTTTTTTCGTAATATTTTATAGGTTAATAAAAGTATTTCCCAGCTTGATACTTTTGTTACAATCTACAGTTTTGAGACATCAAAAAATGTTTTTAGTGATTTTCCATATTCATATATGTCATTTTTATATATTATCTGGTGCATAATTTTGTAATATAAAATTTATGTATTTTTGATTACCTGCAACATTAGATGATGTTATAAAGTGAATACAAATTCGATTATACAAATTTGATATCTGAAAATTCGATTTCCTTAGGTCTAACAAAATTTTGACAAAATAACATTACCAAAATATTGATTTGTTATTTTAGTCTCAGATTCTAAGACTGTATAAATTTTATGAAACCTTTTTTTTTTAAGCTTTCGTCGATTTCACAAAATGCTCCAATTTATTTCTTTTACTAGACTTATTATCATTATTAATCTCAAATTTTAATCGTGCCGATTCTAGAAGACACCGGAAGTAATTTAAAGTAAATTTTTAGATTTAGTTTTTTTATCTTCCATAAATAAAATTTAATAATTTTTTATTAATTAACTTTTTTTTATTCTAATTAAAAAAATTTTAATCGAAATTCCAATTTTTTCGTAAAACTTCAAATTATTTTTTGTATTGTGTATTTAAATTCTCATCAAAATGAAATCGAATTGATATTTTCATACTGATTCAAATTTTTTTAACAACACTGTCTTTAAAATTTGAAATAAAAAGTGTAAAATGAATTTTTTCAAAATAAAATCAAGAGTTTTATTGTTACACAATTAAAAATTATGGAAAGCTATTTTAAAAGTTGGTACAAATTACTTATTCAAATTGTATGAAATTTTATGAATTATTTGCATATTTTTAATAAAATCATGGAAAATTTAATGAATTTTTGAGCCTATTCAAATTATCATTCGGCCAATGCTTGCATAAATTTTTCGAATTTTCAAAAAAAAATATTAATGTTAGTTTAATTAGATATACTATTTATGATATTTTTCGTTTTAACACACAGAAAAAAAAAATTAAAAAAAGAGGTGTCTTAATTTTCTTGTAAAGATCTTAATTCATATTCTTGAAATTGATAGAAAAATCAGCTTGTTGGTTTTAGAAAAAAAATTTTTAAGTGTCAATCTCAATTTTTAACTGACGGCTTAATCGTCTTTTGATATGAAGTGTTGAAAATTTAGACTATCAAGATGTAAATTATTCAATCAAAATTTTTTTAATCTTTTTCGGCTTTTATTAGCATTTTCTAAAAAATTTATCGTAATAAATTACATCTAATATTCATATAAATTCTATAAATATATAATAATTTTTTATAATTTTTTTTGGACTGACAATATAAAAAACTATTTAAATTTATTCACATGATTTTCAAATATTTCTTGGAAACACCTATAATTTATTTGAACACTTAATATGTCTACTTTCAACAAACACATTTCTTTGGAAAAAAAATTTTATTTTGAGATTAATTTCTGAATACAATAATATTCAAAAAAGAAAATTTAAAAAAAAATTCCTAGAAAAAAAGCATATTCAGCTTGAGAATTCGATTGTTTAAAAATCCAATGACAGGTTTATCTTCTCTATTTATTTGTGAAGCCGAACTACTGGCATCATTATACTATTGAAAATATTTTATGGATGCTGCTATTTTAATGCTATTGATAGTATTAGCCAGGGACGATGAACTTACCTTTACTTAGACCCTATTTTCTTTTTGACATTTCTTTTTCAAAATTGCTGAGTGAAAAGAAAGTTTTGAAATTGCGAAAAAGATGTTATTTATTTCTAAATTTTTTTTCATAAAGTGCTAGCACAACTATTTAATCGATGTTAACTCCCAGAAGTTGTTAAAAAAGTTTTGTGAATTTTCGAATTTTGAATTTAATGCAATATTTAAAGAATAATTTTCTAGTATTTAGATTATTTGAATTGGACGATCAAGTGTATAAAATTTTTTATTTAGATTTTTTTTGTTTTATTATCATTAAAAAATTCAATTTTTTCTCACCTAAATCTTTATATTTATGTAAATCATTTTGAATATAATTCAAGTGAAGCGACTACAGAGACTTTAGTTCAAAGGCATTTTTTGGAATGTCAGAAATTGTGTAGAGAATTTAAATCTTGATGCTATTAAAAACTTGGAATTCAGTCATAACTTCGAGTTGTTATAGGCAGTATATCAAATTACAAGTCTTTTTTTCATTAATTAAACTAGTGTCTACCATGTGATTTTATATATGCATCCGAAAAATATTTTTAAACCACAAAAAGAAATGTCTATTTTTGAAAAAGTAATTCAAAGTTATAGTGCTTTTTTTATAATCACTCACTTATATTCTATAATCGGGCTTGAAAAACACTATCAATTGTAGTCGTTTATCTTTTAAAATATCGTTCACCAATGAAAGTCCTAAACCCTGCAACATAAAATTTTTCATGTTAAACAAAATTTTAATAGTCTAGTTCGTATAAATTTTTAATTAATATAGTCACATTTTCAACTCATAATAAAACCCTTTTATTCCTTTCCTTATGTTTTTTTTCCGAATGAATAATTGGCACTATGTGATTTTCTTATTTATTTTCTCAATGTTCAAAAGTATATTTATGATTATCTGCTATCACTAGATACCACTCATTTCAAATCATTATTTTTATTGTTTTTTTTCTCTGAATTCACTTTTTCTACAATCTATATTCAAAAAAAAAAAAAAACGAGTTAAATAAACTGTTAATTTCAAATTATCGATAACTTAAAAAAACAAAAAGTTATTATGCATGTTTTGAAAATGAAAAATTTGATTTAGATGAATATTATTAAAATTTATTTAGTGATTACATAATGACAATTGATATTATTTGCACTACTATTTTTTTTTTAATATTTCATTCTATCAACTAGATGAAATTCGATGTAAAAAAAATATTAATTATGAATTTTTTCTACACATATAAAAATTCACATATTCAATCTAATTAGAATTACTTTTAAAAGTTATTAATGAAAGAAATTTTAATTTTACGGTTAAAGGGAATCAAATTTCACATGTTAAATGATAAAAGTTTGAAAATCGATTTCCGTAAATTAATAATTTTGATTTTTTAATATTTTAGTTTGCATGATGTAAATTAAATTCTTCGACTGCAAAAGACTGACAAATTTTACCAATTGTAATTCGAAACGCTTGATAAATAAAAAGATAATTTGTTAAA
>BLXL01010759.1:0-12678 GCA_023170135.1 Acarapis woodi
AAAATAAAAAAAAATTTGTAAATAACTTTTAGTTTTCAGTTTTAAAATTTTAGAAATTTTTTGGCGCTTCATGAAGAATTTATTTGTTTTTGAAAAAAATCAATTGAAATACAAAGGTTAGAAAAAAAAATTTTAGAAGCTAATAAATTATAGCAAGTTTTTATTTTAAATTGTTTAGTGATGAGTCAATAAATTTTTGACAGCATCAATTCTTCTTGAAAATTAATTATATAATTAATAAAGTATTATCTCATATATTTAATGCTCTGAAACTTAAAAAAAAAATGCATAATAATAAAAATTAAAGGTAATTTGAATGGTCAAAAGATAATAAGTATCGTAACAACACAGAATATCAGCATTATTGAATTATTTAATTGACAATAAATGATTATAATACTTAAAAAAAATAGCAATTAAAGAATAAAGTTGAAATTAATTTTAGTTGATTAAATAATATCTTATTTTAAATATGAAAAAAGTGTAATGTACCGTATAACACTTATTATTATCTATAAAGATATGATTGCCATACTTTGATTCATACCAAAATTTTCTTATGCTTTAGTACTTGTGTTTAGAATTAATTTAATAACTTTTGAAATTCTCAAAAATAATTTAAATATATAAGATATTTATAAAAAGCTTGAACAAAGAGAGGGACTATTTCCGAAATTCATATATTTATAATTTTTTTTATTTCAAATCATCTTAAATTTAAAGTGCTTTAATAATTATTTCTAATCATTGAATTTTATCGGACGTATTAGATTTTTTTCAAATTCGAAGATGAAAATCACAAAAAGATAAAAAAAAATTGTATTTAAGAAAAGCCCATAAAATGCTGCGTGTGGTCCATCATTTAATGGATAATGTGGATGTAAATAATAAGTATTCTGAGTTCTCATATTTCTGGGCACCGATGTATATAATTCTCTTTATATAGCATTTTCAAATATATATATTTTTTTCGATTTTGTGTTTTCGAGACTTGAATATGTTGGTAAATTTCTAAAACTATTTGTAGATAAGTTTTTTGATCCTAATTTTAACACTCGTTTGAAAATTAAATTCAATTTATTTGACTTTCGCTATGTTAGCTTATTAACGAAGTAATTCTAGTTTTCTTTCATTAAAAAATTAACTTGTAAAATTTAAAAATTATTTTGGAAAATCAATTTCAGGAAGGAAGCAAAATTTCTCTCTAAACTAGAAACTAAAATATTTCAATTTTAAATCGGATATTTCGAGTTGTATTTGACCAAGGGCACGATTATTTTTGTTATTAAAGCTGAAAACTACTAAATATTTGCAATTAACATATTACAATGTTTTAACCGGTGGGTATAAAAATTTTGAAATTATTTATCTTATTATTTATTAATAACATTATTATGGAAAATTGATCTTCGTATTAATAGTTTTGAATTAAATATAACATTATGTGTATTGTGCTTATATAATCTCATCATTGTAATCATTTAATTTTAAAAAGTAAGTTATTCTTTGAAAGAATTTTGATAAATCTATTTATTTTGTTTTATGAAATTTAATTGTTTTTTAGATTTGATTTGCTTTAATTTGACGGACTGATCAGTCGAAATTTTTCCGAGAACTAGTATTTTCAAAAATTTCTTCAAGAGAATCTTTTATTGAAGTTTGATTAAATGAAAAAAAGTTTTTAGTCTCATGGTTCAATCAAAACTAAAAGTTAGAAAAAAAATCGATTGAGATATTATATATTAGGAGAAAAAAGGTAAGAAAATCTCTTCAGATAATTCTATTATCAATGATTTCTGATTAATAATAATTATTTATAATTTTTTTCCAAAAAAAACTAATGCCATTTATGAGGCACGGTCATATAAAAATAGACACTAAGATTTTGAAGCTTTAAACTCAATTATAGAGTGGAGAAAATAAATAGCAGAATTTATTAAAAACATTGAATTTATAATTTACATAGTAATTTTGAAATATCACTTATGATAAATAATAGTTCAATTTATTAAATGCTACTATTTATTCTGATCATTAATTAAGCAATTTCAAAAGCATCTTTATCAGTTTGTTTGATAAAGAATCAATTTATAATTAATAAGTCAATTTTTTTTAATGTTTTAACTTATTTTGTAAAATAACTTAAATAATCATTTTAAAATCGAATTCTATATTGTGATTCCGCTCAAACTCAATTCAATTAAAGTAATGGAAATTTTTAATCAAATGAATTACTCATTAATTATTATTGCAGAAAAAAATTATGATTTTAGTTTTAATTTGAAATTTGAAATTTAAAATTATTACATCCATATGTAAAAATTTATTTCGATTAATTTTTTCAAGTTGTTCGCAGATCATTTTTTTCTTTTCAATATCTTGTTTCTGCAGCTCACGTTTAATGAGATATTCATTTACTTTAAAAAATTCTCAAATTAAATTTTTTTTTGTTTTACAGTTCTGTTTCTAATGAACCAACTATCAAATAAGTATATAAAATTACCAAATGCACATGTCTTTAAATTAGAGTAAGAAATCGATTTTTAAAAGATTCACAATCTAAACTCAAAAGCAAATTATTTTAATTGTGAAATGAAAGTTGAAAATATTTGATACAAAGATTGAATATAATGTTATTAAACACCTGCTACATTTGGCATTGAATCTCGTTGGCAAAATAAAGTTCATTAAGCATTATATTATAAAACTTTAAAACTGAATTTATCATAATATGTTTCAAATGATTATCTGATCTAATCTGATATGCTATCATATTATCTTTTATAAATGCTTGATTAATTCATTGTTTGAATGTTTCGCAAAAATCTAAACAAAAGTTATCGCTAAAAATACTCGTTTATGACACTTATTGAATTCTATTGAAAATAAAAAAAATTGTACATCAAAAATTTTAAAAAACTTTTTTTTTTTCTTTTTTTGTTCGGTTCCGGTAAATAAAACGATAATATTTTTATCCAATGAATTCCGATTTTTTTCTGAAGAAAACAAAAGAATTTTTTTATTGTATTTAAATGGGTATTATTTTCCAAGAAGTAACAAGTATTGTATACTAAATCGTTAAAAAAGTATTTTTATGTTTTTATGGTCAAATTCAGAACCCATTTTAAATTTGTAGCAATTTTTTTACACTCTTAAACTTTTAAGTTATCGAGAATTGTGAATCGAAAAAAAAATACATCTGACTATTTATACATATAAGCTATTAAGTAATAGCACACAAATATCTTGATATTATGAAATATATATCAGTTTACATGGTAAGGTGTGATATGATAAAAGATTTTTTTTTACTACAGATAGACAAATTTTCTACACTTACATGAATTTCAAGTGCGAAAAAAATCTTTATGCTATTTGGCTATCCATCAATTCTAAATCAAAAACATATTTCGTATTACACAAAAGAAATCGACGTAAAAGAAAATTATCAACACTTTAACTTAATTAATATATATATACAAACTAATAAATATTAATAGTTTTTTGAATTTATTTTGACAGCTTAATAGAATTCTTAGCTTATTTTATGACAAATCTTTTCAGAATAAATATAAAATCGTTCTTCAACAGACTTTAATGATAAAATTTATACATATTTTGAGATCAAATATATTTATTGGCTTGAGAATATAAGTTTGAAAAATTTTTACACTATAAATATTTTGAATTTTTTAAAACACTTAGTGTGTATTATGAACATTGAATTACCTCAAGATATTAATTTTTTAAAATTATCCATTTTATAAATAAAATTTGAATTTTCAATGGTATCCGAAAAAAAAAATATAGTTTAATAATTTGTTTTTCAGTTTTCGAATTAGTCTAACACAAAAGCTATTCCACAAATATATAATACATGTAATCAAACTAAAATTTTTTGAGAAAAATTCTTTTTGTTACATGTTAAAATTTTCTTGTATATGTTATTTTATGTGAGTTGATTTTTTTTTTAATTATATCAATGACATTTTTAGATTTTTTTTTTTTTTTGAAAGATTATTTTTCAAAAAGAAATAATCAAAACTTAGTTTCAATAATTGAGAAATTGAGAATATTTAATTGAAAAAGATGAATTTTTACAAATAAAATAATAGAAACATTATTAATTATTGAAATAGCTATGATTCTAACTCTAAAATATAAAATTGAATAAAGAAAAAAATTCTAATTTCCCTCTTATTGAAATTCGTTTTAAAATTTTAGAAATCATCGTTAAAGATAAAAAATTTAAAGCAAACTTTCTTGTATAAATGTAAGAAAATGTTATAAATTTATTTCTTCATATTATGTGCATTTTTTTCTGTCTTCAATTAATTTTCAAAAACAAAAAACGCATAAAAACATCAATCATGAACTTGAAAGCATGATTCGATTTTGACAAATAATTAAATATCGAATAATTTAAAATTGAGTAATTTCAATATAATGAGAAAATAAATAGCATTAATAAGTATTTTTGAAATAACATTCAATTGTATACTTGAATAAATTTACATATTGAAAAACAAATATATATTTGAGAATCTTTTATAAAAAATTTTCGAATTGAAAAATGAAGACCATAAAATAAATATTGCTCTGTAATTTGAATAATATTTCTAAGAAAAAAATCCAATGATTTCTATTATGAAATCTATCAAATTATAAAAAAGATAAACTTTCAAATGAGCTTCGATGTGTTTTTTTTTTTTTGCAATTATATCGTTTTTCCAATTTTTTTTAATATAATAACAATGAAAAAAAAAAAAAATTTTCCAGATAATTTTAATTTACAAGAATCCGAAGCGATAAAAAATGACTAATTATTTGTTTGATGTTTGCATCTCATTACACAATATAATTTTCTATTCAAAAACTAACATGTTTTTTCCTCGAATTTTGAAGAAAAGCAAACTTAATGGCTCACAGAATAAAAAAATGACTCTTTAATTCTAATATTTTTTTTTAATTAGATAAGTATAATCCAGATCAAATCTATCAAATTTCTATTGATTAGCACTTTAAAATCATTTATTTTCACGAATAGATTTTATAATTATAAATTATTAAAGACTAGAAAAGCATCGATGAATACAGGTGAATTTCAGATATTTTCTTATAAACATTATTAAAAAAATATCCAGAATATTGTCTCTATCAAAAATTTTTAAGAATTTCAAATGCTTTTTTAAATTAAATTTAAAGAAATAATTTTAACTCAATATGATGTTTCTTTTGGTAAAATTTAGACCGCAATTGCACACACACTGTTCATGATTTTTTAAATAAAAATTCTTTTTCACAGCACTAACTCCCAAATTAAAACTTTCAGCTTAATTTTGATGAAAATTTTCGAACCAAAAAGATGTTTTTAAAAAATAGTTGGTTTTGTCCGAATCGTTTACCATATAATTAATAATTTTGATTAACTCGACAAAAATACTACTTACGATATTGAGATTGGCAATTCAACATAAAATATCATAAAATATCAATAAAAAAAAATAGATATTTTATTAAAAGTCAAAAAATATAAGATTGTTACAAATATAGCGTGTTGAAATCATAAAAAAATATAAACTTTTAGTTTTTTCTAAGAATATAAGCATAAAGCAATTATTCAAACATAAGGAATATGGATAGTTTAAATATGAGAATTCGCAAACAATTTTTTTTGCCTTTCCTTTGTTTATTTCAAATCAATATTTAAATAAATCAATTTTTAAATTGTATTACGATTGCAAAAGCGATAAAAAAGGTAAAATCCATATTTGTAAATTTGGATATAGAGTGAACGGCTTAGAAAATCTCATGCTAACATACCATAAATCAAAGAGACGAATTGACAATAGTGTTTTTTTTTCGAATAAAATGTTGAAGGAAGAAAAAATTTGATAAAAAGGGTAAAAAAGAACGGGTAAAAGTATTTATATGAAAAATTTTTTTAATTTTTTGTAGACAAAGTATTGTCGATGCTTATATGATAATATGCAGTAAGTGTTTGAATCAAAAAGGATGCAAAAAGCAAATATTTTCAATAGATAATAAAAGATAAACGATCAATTAGTGGCTGGAGCAAATTATCACTTTAAGAGCAATTGCGATAATCATTTAAAAGCAAAACAAACAGTTATGAATATAACAGATTTTAATAATCTGTTCAGTCAACTCAAAACAACGTATGTTTGGAAGACCTCAAAAAAGTGAAATTGAACAGCGATGACACTAAAAATCTGATTCATTTAGATTTATATATTAAAACCATCTAAATTTAGTGAATCAAATGCATTGTTTGTTTTTTCTCAAAAAAATGGAATCAATGTGATTAAAAAATCTTGAAATTTTTTTATTTTACAATTTAAAAAGAAAAAATAGATATAAAATGCAAGGAGAAAAAATTGGAAGAAAACGAGATGAAACTAAGAATCAAAACTAACAAGAAAGAATAGAGAAAATGCAAAAAAAATTTAAGAAGCAACTTGAGGAGTTTTAACCTAGTTCAGACGAATGAGATTATTTAAGTCTCGATACAATGTCAACTATGAACTTGAATGATAACCTAGAAGAAATCGTTAAGATGTGAAATTTTTTTATGTGCACTTATTAGCGATGCAATTATCATCTCTGATTATTTTGATTTGATAATCATCGAATCACTTTCATATTTATTTCTAAGAAATTAATTTCGGATTTAGTTGATTTAATTTTTTATATTTTATGGCAGCAAAGGTGAAGTAAGCAAGCCAAAAATATTTTAATCTCTTTGGAATAAATTTCAAGAATTTAAAATTTTGTTTTGTTAAATATCTAAATAAATTCAAAGAAATAAACAACTGATTTATCATTTTCTACTTTTTTCTGAATTGAATATAATAAATTTTAGCGAAAAATTTTTGTGTGGTTAGTAGGTTAGATTTACTTATTTCTAAATTAAATCGTGTTATCCAATAGATGATTTTAGAAAAAGAAAATCATCATACAAAATTGAAATGGTTGCTGTGGTTGGTTTAAAAGAACAAAAATTGTTCTTAATTTTATTCGTTGAGTTGTACTTAACAGATGTGGTGAATATTTGTTAAAGATTTAAAAAAAAATTTCATCTAGCGATTAACAATTCAAAATTATAATTTTGCTCCTTTGAAAGATAAAAAATATTAGATGCGTGTTAAATCAAGCGATTTAAAAAAAGATGATATTTGAAATGAATTTTTTTTTACAAGTTGTATAGAAAGAAATTTTTAAATTTCTACCAGAAACTTAAAAAACCTTTTAAAATAATAATACATTTAAGCATATTTTAAATACTTATATGCAATCTGATAAGTTAAAAATAAAATAAAAAAAATATTTTTTTTGCAAATAAAAAATATAAATTTAATCGTAGTAATTAGTCAATATTATTTTTAGTCAATAATTTTCGTAAGTAATAAAATAGTGCCATGAATAGTTTCATTTAATTTTGTGTGATAAAGTTCATGTCATTTTAAAATCAATACTTTAAATACTTATTAGTGAAAAATTAATAAATTGACTTTGAATAAGTTTTAAATTCTTGAATTTTACATGGTTTGAGTTTATTATAAATATAAATATTGTGTATTACTTTGATATGATTAGCTAATATTTGAAAATAGCTTATAAATAATTTATAATTATGGTCTATTTAAAGATGATTTATTTTAATTATATCCCAATCAACTTTTGACTGTCTTTAATTTACATTTTAAAAAATATTTTGAATCTAAATTTTCGGGTTGAATTTGATAATTTTGATCAAAGAATAAGATGAGAGAGCTATTAATTAAAACAAATGTAAATACAAAATTTCAAGAAGATAGGCAATAATTACTGAGTTGATTTTAATTTTTACAAACGAAAAGTATAATGCACTATGTTTGCTACGATGTGTAAAGTTAGTTTTGATTTTAATTTAATGCTAATTTAAATCAACTAGTTTTATTGTATAATAATATAAATATAAAATGTTTAATTTTTTAAATTCAAAATGTAATTTTCTTGTAATGTATATGATTCTAAAATGATTTCAATTTTGTTTACCATTCAATCACTTGAGCGATCTAATATACATAAAGTCTATATATCATTAGTTTATACTTCAAGAAATAGACCATCAAATATCAAACTAACTTAAATTATTGCCGTTTTCTATTACAAAAAATGATAAAAAAAAACTTCAATCTGAATCAAACAATTCGTTCACTTGTAAAATGAGCATCATTTGTTTCGAATTGCATTATAATAAAAAGAAATTGATAAGATAATTAAAATAATCTTATTTTTTCACATAATGAATATGTAAAATTTTCTCAATTCTCTCATTACAATTTTTTTCGATATTAAAAAAAATTCTTGAGTACACTTTTTTCAAATTTGTCAAATCAACTGAAAAATATATTATTGTGATGTATGCTAAAACAGAAAAAGAAAAAAAAATCTAATTGATATTAAATTACTTTACGTATGTTATTGATGGTAAAAAATAATTTCACTAATTTGAAAGGTAAAAAAATCAAATTATCATTAAAAAAATTTGATTCCAACTTATCATTACATAGCAAATCTTGGAATTTATTTACTTTATTTTGATACATAATTTACAAAACAACTTTTTTCCTAAAAGATAAATCAGGGATATTAGTTATCATACAGTTCTTTTTATTTGAAATTGCTTAAATTTTAAAAATCAATATGAAATTAAAAAAAAATATATAGATGAAAAAAAAAAAGAGAAAATATACTAAAATGACAAAAAAATACGTCAAACTATTTCTTCAAGGATGGCATGAATGCGCAAAAAAGGATTATTTATTGAAATTTTTCTCGATTAGGATTCTTTACGTAAAAAAAAATATAGAACTCTCAGTTACATACAATCTTTGCTGAGTAGACCATTAGAATTCAAATATTTCTAAAAATTATACGAACAGTTTAAGGATGTGAAAATTTGATTGGCAAAAAAATCTTGAATTGAAAAAAACCTGATTTTAAATGAAAAAAAAATTAAACTTCATACAATTTATTCGCTAAAAAATTTTCTTAAGATCACTTTATTAAATACCACCTAATAGTCCGCTAATTAAAAATAGATAATATCTAGTAACCACAATATATTGTTTTGAAAATGTATCAGGTTGAAAATTGATGTCTAATTTTCTAGTCTAGTCATGGTGAAGAAAAAGAGAAAAATATTGAAGATGTGAGATTTTTCTATGTATGGTAACAATTAAACAACGATTTGAGATTAAAATTTGTTTCAATAAGAATTCACATCATTCTCATTATTTTCAACATTATAAATTTTTAAAGAAAGCTAATTAAAACCTTGTCAAGTTATTTTGAAGATACAAGATACTTAGACTTGCACTAATGTGTTCTAAATAATTATTTTCTAATGAATACTATTTTGAGTTTTGATCATAATTTAATTGTTTGCAGTAAATTTAAACTTACAAAATCTTGAAGTAATATTATAGTTTATAAGTTTTTATATTATAAATCGAGAATCATTTTTCGCAAAATATGTTTCTCTCTTGTTATAATTGATGACTAATATATTCTTAATAAAATTTTTAATTATCATGATCAAACCTCCTTTTTTATAATATTGTAATATTAATTATTTTTTTTTGTTCACTATTTATTTGGATGATTTTCACAATTTTTTATTAATGGAATAATTTTCGTTTTTGAAGAAGTGTTTAGTTTTTTTTTTAACTTTTTTCTATTATATAGTTGATTAAACTTTCATTGAGAACTTCCTATTTATTTCCTCATTAAGCGCATATTTGAATAAATTTTCAATTCCGAAAGAAAAAAAAATTTATATTATAAAGGTATGTACTTACAAAGATCTAAAAATTTGAAGATCATATTGAAAATAGGTATCAAACATTCTTAAAAATTTTTATCATGAATAAATCTTGTAAAATAAAAATTTATAAGATACTATAATATAAAAAATTATTTGATAAGGTTATGCTTGCCATAAACTTGCAAACAAATTTTTGAGAGCATTACTATTTGTCCATTAAAACTTTTAATTTCGAAAAATTTTTGTTTAATTAGTTTAATGAATCATTTAATTTGATTTAACTTTGCCATTAATAATTCAATATTGATTCTTTCATGACAATTAGCTTTGAATATTATTCAAATTTTTCAAGGTAATATAATTTTTCCGATTCTGAAATTCAATAATTTGAAAATCTAAAAAAGAATTCAAACTTATGAGATAGAAATATCGACTAAAAAATTTCAGAATTAATTATTCAATTGTGTATAATCTGTTGATTTAAAAAAAAATCTAAATTAAAAATCTAAATTAAATTTCAAAATTTTATTAATTATTAAGTGAATTTTATCTATTTCAAATCAAAGTCAATCATTTAAACTTATTGCAGTGAAACAGAAAAAAAATTAATTAGAATATAAGTTTTTAGTTAAATTTACTCAACATTTTATTCAAGATTATTCTCTTCTTAGAATTGCATGCCATGATTTTTTTATCACAATATCTTTCGAAAAAAATCTAACTATTTAGAGAATTGTCGATTGGAAGTTATTATTTTTTATAATTTATCATCAAATGCTTGCTAATGTTTTTAATCAAATCATTGGTTATGAGAGCTACGAAATAAAAGGATTAAATTACATGAGGAAAATTTGCCTTTATTATAAATAAGAAATTATTTATTAGCATAATGTGACTTGTAATCAGTTAAATAAAGATTTCATACTAATAATTGCAATATTTTTTAGATAAGAAAAAAATTTCTATTCACGTAAAAGACTAATTAAAAAACCAAATCAAAATTTTTTTTATCATTAATTTTTGTATTAAAAGACAAGAAAAATTTTTTAGAATTTCTCTCTAATAATAAATTATCTATGAATTTCGGAAATTTATTCGAGAAAATTATTAGAATTTTCTTTTCGTTAAAGAATTTAAAGAATTTTTTTTTTGTAAAATTTTGCATTTGAGTTAGAAAAAACGATCATAAATGGTTTATTTGGATTAAGAAATTTTTTTTTTTTTTTTTTTTTGATTATCTTATGAATTATCAAAGCGGTTATTTTAACATGAGAATTTCTCGATTAGAATTTTAGGGCTTTAATATTTATACATTTTCAAATTTGGTCTAATTTTTTTAGTCCTATCAGTCATCAGTCATTGTTAAAAAAATTTAAAAGCACACAATCTTCAGTGATTCATACACACATCAAATGTCGATTAATGAAATTGTCAAGATTTTTGACGAATTTTAGCGGTCTTTCATTATGCTTGGAAATTTTTATTAGCCTTTTTTTTACTTTGATTTAATAAATATCAAGCTCACAATTCGATTTCCCTGGCAAACATCCGTTTTCTAAATATTAAACTTGTATATACGAAAAATATATAAATATATATACATATGCAAATTATTGCATAACAATATTTAATCAGTTTTTTTAGTACAAAAATGCTTGGAGAAAAAAAATAAAAAATTCATACAATTTTTATTAAATTAAGGTAAATCATACCTCGAACTGAATGCAATAATATTTTTTATGATCGAATGTCAGATCAAGTCAGATTTTTTTTTTAATTCAATTATATTATAATTTTTCAAGTTAATTAGTCACGTTAAATCACAAAAAAAAAAACACAAAAATAAAAAAAAAATAAATGGAATAAAGATTTATAATAAAGAAGACACAGGTATACAAAATTTTTCGACGCTGAAAACGAAATTTAAATACTTAGTGTGAAAAAAAAAGCTAGGTTTTTAAATTTTTAATCAAATCTTCACAGAAATTTTCTGAAAAAAAAAAATTTCAAATATTGAGTCAATTTAATTGGTGAAAAAATCAAATCATCAAACACAGTAGATGTCCTAACAACCCTTGTTCAATGCCATAATTATTTAAGCAAATAGTTATAAAGAACAAATGATTTAACTCTTTTTATAAAATTAAAATCACTATAAAATGAACACAATTTAATTCGCAATTAATCGGCATGATAAAACTTTTATTTTTGAAAAAGCATGAGTAAATATATTTGAAAAAAAAGCCACGTGATTAATGCAGATAATAAACAGTTTCACCATGTGTATTCATTATTATTTAGAAAATTTAAACAGATTAAACTTAATTGACAAATAAGACAAATTATCAAAATAAAACAAAAAAGCTAAAAATTAATTCACATATATATAGGCGTTAACATACCAAACGATATTATTGGTCAAGATATCCTGAAATTAAATGTAGAAAAAATTCTAAAACAAAAATACGAATGTTACACTCTTTCCAACATTTGGAATCGCATTCTGCTTGGTCTATCTAAAAATTTCTAAATTTTTCGCATATTTTTGACTTGAGACGAAGATGGGCATGCGTCAAATTTTTTAGCGTCATCTATTTTCGTTTGATAAAAGCTTTTAATTTTTTTACTGAATTTTAATGATGATTGTTCAATAATTAAATATTTTTTTTACATGCTATTCACACCGTCTGACTAGAAGAATTTTTTTTCTTATCTAAAAAATATTGCAATTATTAGTATGAAATCTTTATTTAACTGATTACAAGTCACATTATGCTAATAAATAATTTCTTATTTATAATAAAGGCAAATTTTCCTCATGTAATTTAATCCTTTTATTTCGTAGC